>JAHBCN010004445.1:0-63913 GCA_019359885.1 Listronotus oregonensis
GATTAGATAATTGATATTAAAAAAATTTTTTTCCCCCAAAATTAAAAAAAGTAAATTTTTTTTGAAAAATGGTATTAGGAACTATCTTTTATTTTTGAACAAATTTTTCGTAACTTTTTTCCAATTTTTCTCAAAAAACCCCCTTTTATTTTTGAACCTTTTTTTTAAAAATTTTTTAACCAAAATTTTTAAATTTGTTTTTTTTTATGCCAATCTTACTCTGAAAAAAATTTTTTTTAAAAAAGTTTTTTTTAAAATAAAACAAAAAATAAAGTTTTTTTTACTATTCAACACCTTTTCCGTGAACCAAAAACCCCCCGGAAAAGGTGTTAAAAAAAACTTTTTTTTTTTTAAAATTTTTAAAAAAAAAGCTGCTTTGATAAAAAATTTTTTCCCTACTTCAAAAAAAAGGTTGGGGAAAAAAAATTTTTCCCCTTTTTTAACGCGGTGTTCAGAAAATTGAAAAAATTTAAAAAATTAAAAAAAGGTAAAGTGCATTTTTTTAAAAAAGATATGAAAATTTTTTGGGTAGAAAAATTTGGGTCCAAAAAAAAAAGGTAGTCTTTTAATACCAATTTCAAAAAAAAATCCCCCACTTTTTTTTTTTTGGGGATTAAAATTTTATTATCAATTAAAAATTTCCCAAAAACTTTTGTACTAGTAGGCGTTGATAGTGACAACTTTTTTTGACATTTCCGCTTTTATAATCCATTAGCTGCAGTATCGGCAGCTTTAAATATTTACTTAAAAACCAAAAAAATTTAAAAAAAAAATTGATTTTAAAAAATTTTAAAAATTGATATTAAAATAAATTTAATCAAAAAAAAAAAGTGGGCTTTTTTTTTCCCGAAAATTGGTTTTAAAAAACCCCCTTTTTAAATTTTAAAATTTTTTTTCCAAAAAAAACTTTTTCCAAAAATTTTTAAAAAAAACCCTTTAAAAAGGGGACCTTTAAAAATTTTTCGGGGAACCCCCGGGGGTTTAAAATTTTTAAATTTTTCCCATTCCAACTTAGGGGGAAAAAATTTTTTAAATGGGGTTTTTTGAAAAAAATCAAAAAAAAAAATTTTTTTTAAACCCCTTTTTTCCGGGGGATTTTAATATATATATATATATATATATAAAATATATATATATATATATATATATATATATATATATATATATATATATATATATATATATATATATATATATATATATATATATATATATATATATATATGTAAATTATAACTTTTTGAATAATTATCTCTTTTTAAAAAGTTTTTCCCCCACGCCGAAAAAAATTTAAATTTTTTAAAAATTAAAATACGTTCCTTTTAGGGGTGGAACGGTAAAAGGGTAGGCCATTACCCGGCGCGAAAAAAAACACGCATGTCATCCTTTTTTTGATTTAATTATTTTTTAAAATCACCCCTGTCCTCTGTTTTCTATCCCGTCTATTTTTATTTTTTACTTCCCCTGAGATACCTGTCCTTTTTTTTCTCCATTTTGATTTTTAGTTTTTTTAATATATATTTTTTGGCTTATGCATTTTAGTTTGTGGTTGCGTTTCCATTTTTCCATATTTTAGTTAAGAAAGAAAAACGAGAAATAAATTTGGAAAAGCATATTCTTTTTGTGTTAATAGCTAATATATTTGAAAGTTTTTTTTTTTTTTTTTTTAAGGGGGTTTTGGAAAAATGTTTTTTTCATTTAGATTAACATGAATATAGATAAAAGAAATGGCGAATTTTTAGATTAAAAAAAAATTTTTAAATTTTTATTTTTAAAAAAAAGCAAAATCATTTTTTTTAAGCACTAGACGTTTTTTTTAAAGAAAAGCCCCATGTTTAAATTTTAAAATTTTTAAAATTTTTCCAAAAATTTTTATTACTTAGTAAGGGATTTCTTGGCCAAAAATAAGACAAAAATATTATATATTTAGACATGGCTCCAAAGCAGCCTCGTCTTTAAGGTACAGGGTGTAAAAGAAAAACTTTTGATCGAAATTTTTCCTTTATTTGTAAATAATGTTTTAGATTTAAATGAAATTTGTACAGTTAGAACATGGACCGAAATACAGTCTCCGATGTTACACTTTTGTTACTAAGACGAACCAGTGGCTTAGTTTCGAGCAATTTTATTCATTTTTTAACATAATATCCTCATAACTTTTTTAGTATTAATATTATTAATAATTTGGCACATAATACCTATTTTCTGCTTGGTACTACATTAAAAAGGTAGTCCTAAGTTTTCTTATTTAACTTAACGACTTTCGAGATATTCCATTTTAACCTTGCATGGTACAAATAGAGTAACTTTTTTTTTAAATTTTAAATATTACTTTTTTCGTACTACGTAAGTTTAAATGAGAATATCTCCAAAGCTGTTAAATAAGGATATTAAATTAATACAAGAGTACCCTGTTTTATGTAAAACCAAAGACAATTATAGTTTTCACACAGACAAAACAATGCTTAATTTTTGGTAATAGGTTTGGACGCTCGTTTACTCGAGCGAGCGTCCATCGGGTGAAAATACGTACATACGTTGCTGTATAAACGAACACTGTTGCCAAACCTGTAACAATGGTAACAGTAATTAGAATTACTTCTTTGAAAAATAGGCCAAATTCGTTGTAATAATTATAAATAAAATATTTATTTGGTGTATAGTATTAAAACTTTAATTATGTAAATTTTTACTTTGCATAATTAAAATTTAATGAAAAAATATATTTATAGTTCATAGAATACACGACCTTAAATATAATTTAGAAGTTTTTAAATTATATTTTTTATTTCGTGACATTCACGAATATCACGAAATGCTGAGCTTCTGGAGCAAAAACTTATATTCATTTATTATTGAGAAATCAAACGACCCAGTTGATTCTTTTCTACAATTTAACAATACATTAATGACTAGTTTTCTAGAGTCATATTTTCTTCTTAATGTCCATACTTTATGCAGAGCTTAGGCGCCCTCTCTGTGTTGCGTACCAATTTACACAGATATGCGGGACCACCGGCTTAACGTCCCTTCCGAAGCAAATGTGAGGGATTCACTAGGCAAAATATACAAAAGTGATTTGCCATTGCCTTCTGTGAGGTAACGAGCTATGAAAAAGTCCAATGGACAGTGCCAGGAATCGAACCCGGGTCTTCACGGCTGAGAGGCTGGTACGCTGCCACTACACCAGCTCGCCACTAGAGTTATATAACTTTTATATTTATTTGATCTCTCACATATCATGTTGTTGTTTCCGCGTTGGGTTTTCTATAAAGTGGTAGTAATAAAACATTAAAATGTGTATTCCTGCGGATGTTTTTCGGGCGTGATTATTAAAATGTCTAAAAATTTACATATTTAAAGTTTTATTCCCATACTGCAATTTTTTTATTATTATATTATTATCATTATTACAACGAATTTGGCCCATTTTTTACATAAATTATCCCATATTACTTTTACCATTTTTATAGTTTTGGCAACAGTGTTAGTTTATCTAGCGGCGTGTGAACGTATTTTCTCCGGATGGACATCCGCTCGAGTAAGCGAGCGTCCAGACCTATTACCAAAAATTTAGCCTTTTTTTGTGCGTCTGTGTGAGAAACGTAATTCTTTACGCCTCAGCACACACAAGTGGTTGCCAATACTCACTGTTATCGGTTAAATTTAAACTGAAACCCAGAAGGTGCGAAATAAGGTTTGAATGCTCTGTGTTTTTACGATTACTAAATGAGACACAACGAATTAAATAAAATATACAAAGTTTATTTGCAATGCCTTTAAAACCTTACTACAACCAAAAATATTTAAAGAAAGTTACAAATTTGATTTAGAAAATTTGGCAAAAATTTGCCTTAAATTAGCAAGAAATTTAGGTGACTATCTTTTGAAATCAAAATGTCTTACAGAGTCTATAAAACGAGAATTTATTTACGTTATGGCACAATTAAGAATGTTTTTTATTTTTATTTTTTATTTTTTAGGACACCCGGTATTAAATCTTGACTCACTATCCCATCAACAAAGTTAAAATATTACCTTTACTATCTGCTAATTTCCGGATAAACTATCATTCACTAGTCACTTTCCGTTTAATTCACTGCTCGGCTTTTCTTACAACACTTCCACTTGAAGGCCAGTCCTGTCCTTTTCTTTTATTCACTTTACTTTACTTTTGAACTTTACTTACATGTCAAATTAAATTCGACAGAGAAATGTTTAAACAACTTATAACTTCGTTTGGTTACAGAAAAAAGAAGACAGTAATTCATACTACCATGAGAATGTTTTAATTTCCATCGAGGAATTTAATAGAACATTCCGATAGTTTTCCCGAAATGCGAGAACAAACTTTTAGGCAATGGTTTTATAAGAAAAGTCAAAGCCTTACTGAAGAATAGAACATTCCGGTAATTTTTTCGAAGATTTCGGCAATGGTTCAAAGAAATCATAGTAGAAACGAACGGTTTTTTCAGGGCAATTTCAGGAATGTTCACTAAGAAAAATCAATGCCCTACTGAATTAAAAAATGTGTTGTCGCTTTGACCTCCGAAAAGCCGACGTACCGCCTCGAGACCTTATTGGATGCATTCATCTGCATGCTTTACTGGTTCACGGAAACATGTCGACATTCGCATTGCGTAGCTACGAGCGTTTCTTTGATTTTTTAATTTTAGATTAAAAGCGAAATTTCCGAGAATGGAATGTCAGGATGTGGAATTTATTAAAGCGCTGTTGTCCCTTTTATGTAGGAATTTATTAATTATTTAATATTTTAATGAGAAATAAAGAGAAAGTTAACTAACTTTGGCTATTGAAAAAAGCTTCCAAGTTGCAAGAAGTGTTTCTGCAACAGCGTCTATAGTGAAAAATATAATTGTTTTTGGTAAAACTAAGCAAAACGTAAGTATCATGTATCAAATTATTAATAATATTACCAATAACAACGAAATAAGAGTAAAAAATGAATATAATTTTCCCGAAGCTACGCCACTGGTCCATACTAGTAAAAAAGTTTATCGTTAGAAGAGGTATTTTGAACAATGTTTTACCTGTACTAGGTTTCATTTAAATCGAAATTCCCAATTTAAAAATAGAGGAAAAATTCCAATTATTTTTTTAAACCCTGTATTTAAAAAACGGAGTCGTTTTGGAGCTATGTTTATACAACATTTTTTTCTTATTTTTAGCTAAGGAATCTTTTATTAGGCGATGGTATAGTACCTATTTGTTTCTAGAAATTATGCAATGAAAATTAAAAATGAACGGATTCAAGTCAATTTTTAAAAAATAATTAGGGAATTTTTAATAGTGTTAGACGATGTTATAGTTTCAATAACACTAAAATCTTGGACTTCCATTGCCTTTATTTGTTAATTGATACACAACGTTTCGGTTAGTGCTGTACCTTCAACCATTTTCAAGTGATAATTGTGTTAAACTAAAATAAGAAAGCAATAATTATAATGTTCTAAAAAATTTCGCGTAAAATTTACCAGCCTCTAACGCAAAATTATGTCGAAATTAAAGGAAAATTTTTCAAAGCGTATTTTTATTGGCAAAAAAGACACAATGAAGGAATTAAACCACAGACGAAGTGCAGATATATATGTATTTGTATGTTCCTGGGAACTACGGCAGTTTAACCAAACACTCAAATGGGTATTACTTTTACTTTTGCTGTAGGGAAAGTATTATCTCTCGTGGCATTCTTCGTTTATTAATAAATATTAATATTACAAATTTTTTTACGGCGTTTCGCCAGTATCTCTATATAGTCCGGGAGGCCACCGCAAAAAAACCAAGCCAATAAGAGATACCCATGAATTTTTTTATATTACTATGAACTATAGGCAATTCAAAGCCGCACTGCTGCCTCAGCTCAGCGGGTTCAAATTGCATTTTTTACCTTAAAAAAAATCGTAAAAAAACTTTTTTTAATATAATTCAAAGACAGATTGTAGGAAAAAAAGGTATATAATCAAAATTGATGGTCTAATAAAACTACGTCTTTATATATATATATATATATATATATATATATATATATATATATATATATATATATATATATATATATATATATATATATATATATATAAAAACATAAATATATATACCACCACTAGTTTTGTAATAACTGTGGTTCCGTTATCATTACCCACACGTTAATGGGGGGAGTTTAGAGGTAGTAGTTGTTTGTATAATGTCCACGGTGGCACTGCCGCATATCTGCATGTTTCTGTTCCTTTGTAAAGTTGACAGAACCGTTAAAAATGAGTTGAACATGTAGAATATCGGAACCCACTGTACCTGGCATATACTTGTACATGTACAGTATGTAAGCGAATGTCTCAGACTAGCAAAGGGCGATAATTATTTTGTCAAAGTTAAGTATAAACAAAAATATAAAAAAGTTATGTCAAACCTTTTATATTTAATATTTTAAATAGCTTTATTACATGCTATATTATTCTACATAAAATATAATTTATAAATTAATATTATTCTGATACTATAGCTATTTCCACTTCCGACTAGCCGTAGTTCTCGCAAACTCAACTGAGTCAAACATGGGATATAAAAGAAAACAAAAAATGCGTGTATAAATAAATTCCAACCCCCAACAGTATAAACATCAAATGTAGAAGGTTTGGGTGGAGACATTTCTGTTTTCTAAAACCAGCTACACGGAATTCTCGTGGGATTCCATAAATGCCGATCCAACAGAGAAGTGAGGGAGATATAGAATGTTCAAAAGTTTATTGAGAAAGAAAATTACGGTCTAAATATTTTAAAGTTTTATATAAACTTTGGACAGACTTTTTAATGGAAGATTTCATTCAACATTTATATTTTTTGGGGAATATAACTGTAAAATTCCAAATATATTTTTGTTATTATATAATATATTTTAAAGATTTGTAAAAACATATTTATCATATAGGGTGTTCGAAATAGGTGCACAATATTTTAAGTGGCTATTCTACACAAAAAGTTGGCAAAAAAAGTTCCTGCTTTATAAAGAAGGTTGAAGCCCTCAAAAAAGACAAAACTAGGATATGGCTTCGCTTCTAATCCTTAAAGCTGTTAAGGAAAATTTGTATAATTTTCAAAGTATTATAAATTTGCAATATCACATTTTTTTTACTTTTAATTTTTCTTCAGTTCTTATTATTACCGAAAATTTTTGCGAGTACCCTATGAAATTAAAAACCCTTTTACGTTTTCGTTTTGAAATAAACGTTTAAAAAGTATTATAAATTTGAAATGTCACATTTTTTTATTGGATTTTCAATTAGTGAATAAGGGTCAATTTATTTTGTTTATTTAAAAAATGAAATACAATAATCTATTCATTTTAGTTTAAGAAAAACAACTAAAAAAAATTGTATTGCATGGGTTCAAAAAGTCGGTAACCTTGGTTACAACAAAAATATTTATTGCAAAGTTTATATAAATATGAGTTCAAAAATGCGTAGTTTCTAACATATAGGGTGTTAAACATAAAAAATAGTTTTTTTACAGTAATGGAAAAAATAAAATGTTTATAAAAAATTTCGAAATTTTTTGGTGATTTTTGACAAGCTGTTTTTTAGTGAAAAATGGTCGTATTAACAATCTAAAAAAGCATTTTAAAGCTTTAAGATTATAGTGTTGAGATCTTTTACCCAAAATTTTTTTGGAGTCGCGATCATTACGTAATCCAAAGAAATAGCGCGCAGAAGAAATTTTCTAATTTTTTTTCTTTTTTCTATTGACTCCAGGATTGTGAAAATTTTTTTTAGCTAGACCCTTATTTGAGTTGAACTGCCTGTTTATCCAGCTTCAATTTGCTTTTTTAAAATCCTTTATAAGTTCATTTCTCGCAAAGATAATTTTGAGTGAAAAAGGACCATTTTGCATTCAACCGCCGATATCTCAGCAATCGGAGAGAATCGGAGGGCAGTTGCGGAATCTGGAATAAATTTTCTACAAACAACTGTTAGAATTGTTAATTTTTTGTTTTATTCTTGACATGGAAAAACAGAGAAAACAGGCAATTTACGGTTTTTTACAAGCTTATCTGCGCAAATGCCAATTTTGGTAGACTAATGTTCAGCATACCTTTTACACTTTGATATACCCACAACAACTCTGTAAAATTTCATTTTGATCAGCACACGGTTTTTTTTGTATCAAGCAATCAAACTCTTGATAAAATTAAAGGACCAACTTTTTGGGCCCGAATCATGTTAAAAATGAAAAAAAAAATGTTTCGATTTTTTTGACATTTTAACAGAAAGCAACGATAAAATTTGCAAAAAAAAATTTAAAAAAATTGTTAGATCAAATTAAAATTTTACAGGGTTGTTGTGGGTATATCAAAGTTAAAAGTTATGCTCAACATTTGTTCTATATCACCAAAATTTGCAGTTGCGCAGATAACTTTGCAAAAAACCGTAAATTACCTGTTTTTTTTTTTAAGTTCATATCAAGAATTAAAATATATATACATATATTTTAACCATCCTAACAGTTTTTTGTAGGAAATTTATTCCAGATTCCGAAACTATCCTCCGATTCATCGTATTACCATTGGTTGCTTAAATATCGGCGGTTAAATGCAAAAGGGTCCTTTTTCATTCAAAATTCGATATATCTGCGAGGAGTGGACTTACAGGTGATTTAAGCAAATTGAAGCTAGATAATCGGGCAATCCAACCCATATGATGGTCTAGCTAAAAAAATTATTTACGCAATCGTGGACTCAAAAGAAAAAAGAAAAAGAAATAGAAAATTTCGTTTGCGCGCTATTTCTTTCTATTACGTACCAATTGCGACTTCAAAAAAAATTTTGGCCAAAAGATCTCAAAACTAGAATCTTTAATTTTAAAATGCTTTTTATTAGATTGTCGATATAACCATTTTTTACTGAAATGTCAAAAATCACCAAAAAATTTCGAAATTTTTTTGGACTTTTAATTCTTTCCTTTAGTGTATAATTATCCTTAATACCCTGTACCCTACTACCCCTAATAATTTTAATTTAATAAGGCCTAAATTAGGCCCTAATTATTAAAAATAACAATGACAAATTTCAGAAAAATCGGCAACAGGGTATTTAAGATAATTACAAAAACCTACTTTTTAAAAACAGTTTAACACCCTGTATCTTAAAGCAATGTATTTTCGGACCCATAAATATCAAGACTTTTTTATATTTTTTAATGAGAAATCACGCTGTCTTTATTCTGCCCTTTACCATTAATATTACCTTTATTTACAGGTTTTAACGACTGTTTTGCATGCACTTGTATCGCAACCAACAAGTGTATTGCACTTCAAATTAAAATTAGTAATATGTTTCAAAAGTCCTGCATATTATTTTGCGGGCATTTGCTTTACAAACGCTTCGGAAGTAATTATAAATGTTTAGTTTGCAGCGTAATGGTACTTTGGACATATTAGTTCCGGTACAGCGTAGTGTAAATATTAAATAATATAAATATGTTTTCTAAAAAAAATATATATTTTTAATTTAAGCCCAAGTTATATACCAAAAAAGGTAATTTAAAAAACTTAAACCGACTTAGAACAAAATAACTTAAAATTATAAAAAAATATTTTTTATTCATGCACTTGGTTAATAGTTTAACCAAGAAAAACGAAATTAAAAGTAGACACAAAACAAGTTAGAGGCATACAGTTTCTTTTTTGAGGTCGTGACATTAATACCATTGAACAATTTAAAATGTTTTGTGTAAAATCTGTCTTATTGAGGTTTTTCTTTTTCTATATTTCGAATATATATATATATATATATATATATATATATATATATATATATATATATATATATATATATATATATATATATATATATATATATATATATATATATATATATATATATATATATATATATATATATATATATATATATATATATATATATATATATATATATATATATATATATATATATATATATATATATATATATATAATAAGTTTATGCTTTTCCAAAATTTTCTGGATTTTTCTTGGGGATAAGGTCAGGCAATATATAAAACAGTTGCTTACTAAGCATTTTCATATAATTTTTGTCAATTACGACGTTTCGGCTGGAAGCTTCATCAGGTATATATGTTTTTTTATAATAACAAATCAATCTGCAATACAAAAATTTTTTTGATTGAAATTTTACCTTATAATATATTAAAATTTAATGTTACCTTAAAACTAAGGGGTTTCTCACAAAACACTCATTTTTGTTGTGTAATGAACATTTAGAACTTAAAAGTCACAAATAAAACACTTAACATTCAACCAAATAAATACAATAAACGGTCTTCGTTTCAACTAAACTATTTATTTTTTTTTTAATTATCATTTATTTTTTGGTAGTTAATAGAACTACTAGCACCATCTTACCATTTTGCCAAAAAGAATAAATATGTGTTTAATATCAAGAAATGTAAAAAACTGTAAAATATATTTTAAAATAGCAGTGAGGTAGAGTTCTTTGCATTTAGATAATAATATAGAAATTTGTTTTATTTTTATGTATGGTCATCTATACTGGTTATGTTGTTGTGTAATTTTTTTTTATTATTATTAATTATTAATGAGATTGCAATAATGCATACTTAAATTCTTTGTGTCTGCCTTTGTGTTTATTGCTTTTTTGTTTTTTTGAATAAAGACCATTTCTAAGAATTCTCTTTTCTGTGTATTTGTTTCTGTTTTCAAAATTTTTGTATTTTCAAAATCAAAAGTGTGTTTTTTTTTCGGTGGAGTGGTTTGTTAGAGCAGTTTTGTTGCGTTTGTCGTATTTATGACTATTTAGTCTGTTTTTAAATATTGGCTTGTTTGTCCTATGTAAACGTTATCACAGTCCTTGCAAGGAATTTCATATATAATATGGCTTTCTTTGTTTTTTCAATTTTGCTCTTGAGATTTGAAGATAATTTTTTAAGTAAATTATGGCCCTTATGGCAAACTGTAATATTTTCTTTTTAAAAATATTTTGAATATTTTCAGAGAGTTTAGGAATGTATGGTAAGGATAGATATATTTTTTTATTATTATTGTCTTTTTCCTGCCGTTTCTGGAATTTGTTTGAATTATAAAATTTGTGAATTCTTTTTTTAAAAATTGAGTTAATTAAATTATTAGGGTAGTTATTAAGTTTAAGGGCTATTTTTGCTTTAGTTATTGCTTTTTTTCGATATGGTGGGTCACTTAAATATATCGCTCTATCTGCAAGGCCAATTACAACTGACTTTTTTTTAGAGAATGGGTGTTGAGAATTAAAGTTTAGATACCTCGAAGACCAGGTGTCTTTTGTGTACCATTGTTTCAATTGAGGTGTTCTTGTTATGTAGTGTTAGGTCTAAAAAATTTATTTTTTTTATGGTTTTCGATTTCACTTGTAAATTGTAATTTTTGTGATAGCCGTTAAAAGAGTTTAAAACATAATCTATTTTATCTTGAAGGTACAGCTGTTATGCAATCGTCCACGTAGCGAAAAAAAGAAAGGTAGAGTAAAATTTAGTTTTGAAATAACTGTCTCTTCTAGATCTTCTAGTACAAGCTGGGCAATTACACTTGAAATAGAAGAACCCATTGCACATCCGTCAATTTGTTTATAGAATTGTTGGTTGGTTGTTTTACTTAAAAAATTATCTTCAAATCTCAAGAGCAAAATTGAAAAAAACAAAAAAAGCCATATTATATATGAAATTCCTTGCAAGGACTGTGATAACGTTTACATAGGACAAACAAGCCAATATTTAAAAAACAGACTAAATAGTCATAAATACGACAAACGCAACAAAACTGCTCTAACAAACCACTCCACCGAAAAAAACACACTTTTGATTTTGAAAATAAAAAATTTTGAAAACAGAAACAAATGCACAGAAAAGGAATTCTTAGAAATGGTCTTTATTCAAAAAAACAAAAAAGCAATAAACACAAAGGCAGACACAAAGAATTTAAGTATGCATTATTGCAATCTCATTAATAATTAATAATAATAAAAAAAAAATTACACAACAACATAACCAGTATAGATGACCATACATAAAAAATAAAACAAATTTCTATATTATTAACTAAATGCAAAGAACCTTACCTCACTGCTATTTTAAAATATATTTTACAGTTTTTACATTTCTTGATATTAAACACATATTTATTCTTTTTGGCAAAATGGTAAGATGGTGCTAGTAGTTCTATTAACTACCAAAAAAATAAATGATAATTAAAAAAAAAATAAATAGTTTAGTTGAAACGAAGACCGTTTATTGTATTTATTTGTGTTGAATGTTAAGTGTTTTATTTGTGACTTTTAAGTTCTAAATGTTCATTACACAACAAAAATGAGTGTTTTTTGTGAGAAACCCCTTTGTTTTAAGGTAACATTAAATTTTAATATATTATATAGGTAAAATTTCAATAAAAAAAAATTTTTGTATTGCAGATTGATTTGTTATTATAAAAAAAACATATATACCTGATGAAGGCCCTTCCAGGCCGAAACGTCAATTGACAAAAAATTATATGAAAATTGCTTAGTAAGCAACTGTTTTTATATATTGCCTGACCTTATCCCCAAGAAAATCCGAAAATTTTGGAATAGCATAAACAATATATCAAGGCAAAGGTCAAAGAAAATAAACAAATTAACTATATATATATATATATATATATATATATATATATATATATATATATATATATATATATACAGGTGATTGGTAAGTAGAGGCGAATAATGAAGGCTCGAATTAATTTTTTAATTCTAAATCGAAAACAAAGAATACTTTTTTTGCAAATTTGTCTTAGTTTCCAGATATTTCACTATAAAGTTTTGGCAAAAAAAATAATTAATCACATTGTGGGTGTCGCTAATCTTAGTTGGCGCTTTCCAACTATTACGTCATATGAAATCAAGTTTGATCGACAATCAAGCTAGACACTTGTCAATCTGTTATTGAAAAAATAACAAGAAAATGGAGCTCACTAACGAAGAATACGGTAATATTGTTTATGTGTATGGGTATAACATAATAATTATTAAGCATGTGCACCAAAGTGTCTAACTTTTGACAACGGTCAAACTTGATTTCATATGACGTAATATTTTGAAACCGCCAAGTAAGATTAGACACACCCAGAATGTGATTTAATTTTTTTTGCCAAAACTTTATAGTCAAATATCTTGGAAACGAAGAAAAATTTGCAAAAAAAGTATTCTGGGTTTTCGATTCAAAATTAAAAAATTAATTCGGGTCTTCATTTTCGTCACTAAATCACCTTAATATATATAATATATATATATATATAAATATATATATATATATATATATATATATATAATATATATATATATATATATATATATATATATATATTATATATTATATATGTTCATATATATATAATATATATATATATATATATATATATATATATATATATATATATATATATATATACAGGGTGATTCACGGTCGATGTAGTTAGACGTTTATGAAAACGGACCAGAATTTTTCTGAAAATTTAGTATCTTACATTTTCTTACCTGTTCTATCGATCTAAAATATTTTCAGCATTCGACGTTGCCGCTTCTATCAAAGTCCTAGAAACTTATTTTTTTAAATAGAACACCCCCTATATTAACAAGTTTTTATATTCGCCCTTTTATTATAATACTTTTTTGTCAATATGGCCTATACCTATTCTACCGGTTTTCGAGAAAAAAATAATTTGTGTTAAATATGGTCCAAAACATGGCCCTAATTAAACTTAAGTAAATTAATGCTCTCACTTCATGAAAAGTTGATGTTTGTTAGTTTAGAAGACAGATGTATTTAATTTACACCGAGAAATGATCCATATCATACAGGGCGTGCTAAAATTACCATTATTTCCGTTAGTCTTAAAGGGGTCAAAAAGATCATTTTTTCAAATGAAACCCCTGTATATTACTTAATAAAATAAAAGATGAAAAGAAGTTTTCTTAATAAAGCCGTTTTTGTGAAAAATTATTTTTTAAAGAATTTAATTTTCAGTAACCATGAAAATATCAAGCTTATGACAGTTTGGTGACTTTTATAAGTAACTTATAAACAGTTATTAACGGTGTTTAAAAAAATCTCCCAAAGTGAACGCAAATATTGATTATTCAAACAAGTTCTTATGAAATTATTTATTTTACACAGACAATGTGATCAAATCAAATCAAATGTTTGACGACGTTGGTTTAGGCGCTTAGGGCCATGGGATTGGCCACCGAGATCACCCGATCTCACGCCGCTTGACTTTTTTATGGGGTGTTTTAAAAGAAAGTGTACATTACTCCAGTGCCTACTAAAGAAGAACTGCGACGGCGAATATTGCGGTGTATTGAAGATCTGGATCCCCATCAAATTGAAAAAGCAACCACGAGTCGTGTACAAAAGCACATTCTAAAATAATTAGAATGTAATGGACAACATTTCCAGCATTTATTGTAAAAATTTGTTGTTTTGTTTACAATTTTGTTATTTTTATTCATCTTAATTATGTTATTTTCTGCACTTTCACATGTTAATTGAATTATTTTGTAGTCAAACTGTCATAGGCTTGATATTTCCATGGTTACTTAAAATTAAATTCCTTAAAAATAATTTTTCACAAAAAGGTTTATTAAGAAAACTTGATGTTAGGTATAACATGATATGTCATCTTTAAAAGGGTTTTTCTTTTATCTTTTATTTTATTGAGTAATATACAGGGGTTTCATTTGAAAAAATGATCTTTGACCCCTTTTAAGAATAACGAAAATAATAGTAATTTTAGCACGCCCTGTATGATATGGCGTCGATTTCTCGGTGTAAATTAAATACATCGTGTCTGTCTAAACTACCACCAAAACATCAACTTTTCATGAATTGGAAGCACTAATTTACTTAAGTTTAATTAGGGCCATGTTTTGAACCATATTTAATACAAATTATTTTTTATCTCGAAAACCGATAAAGATAGGTATAGGGCAATATTAAAAAAAGTATTATAATAAAAGGGCGATTATAAAAACTTGTTAATATGGGGGGTGTTCCATTAAAAAAATAAAGTTTCTAAGACTTTTTGATAGAAGCGGCAACGTCGCAATGCTGAAAATATTTTAGATCGATAGAATAGGTAAGAAAATGTAAGATGCTAAATTTTCAGAAAAATTCTGCGTCCGTTTTCCATAAACGTCTAACCTACCATCGATCGGAATCACCCTGTATATATATATATATATATATATATATATATATATATATATATATATATATATATATATATATATATATATATATATATATATATATATTATATAAAAATAATATTAAATTTAAATAATATGAAAATGAATAAATTTATTTTTATCCAAAAATATTTCCTCGTTTAAGATATTATATATTTTGCAAAAGTTTTTAAATTACATTGTGGGTGTCGCTACTCTTAGTTGGCGCTTTTAAACTATTACGTCATATGAAATCAAGTTTAACCTTTGTCAAAAGTTAGGCAATTGTCAATCTGTTATTGGGAAAATCACAATACACATAAACAATATCACCGTATTCTTCGTTAGTGACCTCCATTTTCTTGTGATTTCTCCAATAACATATTGACAAGTGTCCAACTTTTGACAAAGGTTAAACTTGATTTCATACGACTTAATAGTTTAAAAGATTAGCGACACCCACAATGTGATTTAAAATTATTTCTTTGGCAAAACTTTATAGTGAAATATCTTGGAAACGAAGGAAAATTTGCAAAAAAAGTATTCCTGGTTTTTGATTCAGAATTAAAAAATTAATTTGGATCTTCATTTTTCGCCTCTACTTACCAATCACCCTGTAAAATATTATAATATATATATATATATATTATATATATATAAATATTATATATATATATATATATATATATATATATATATATATATATATATATATATATATATATATATATATATATATATATATATATATATATATATATATATATATATATATATATATATATATATATATATATATATATATATATATATATATATATATATATATATATATATATATATATATATATAGGTATATTCACGACGTTTCGACGTTTCACCAATATCTTGACGGCTGCTCGACTTGGAATTCTATATATATTTATATAAATTATCTACGCCACTGGTGGAAGCGCAATGGCTTAAAAAGCACATAACTTTTCATTCGGCGGTACGTTGGTACGCAACCACCCTTCCGTGTTCTTGCAACCCCAACTTTTGTTTGGGATTATTAATTGGTTACTACCTAAAAGAAAGTTAAAATATGCATATGTATATCACCTTCTTTTATTTTAAATATCAGAAATTTAGATAATACCTTTATCAACTTACCTCTTTAATACGTTTTGGGGGTTAAACAACCCCGTAGTGGCTTTGATGCTAAGCCGATTCGCCAGCTTGACCTTTCCCTGTCAAAGCTTAACAAGAGGTGGAGCAATTCTTCCACATTGCCCACACCGCCGATAAATCAAGTTAAGAAACGGGGCTAGTCATATTAGGTAGGGACTTCAATGTAGCCCGGCACGTCGAAGCCCCAGACTTAGTAGAAAAAGGAAACTCTTTCAATGCACATTTAGAAGCTGCAAATTTCAATTCTAAAATCCTTTTTTGTCCTTACGAGCCTTTGCACCCGGCCGTTGCTTAGTCAACGTCACCACGAGTGATTCTAAAAAAAGAGTTATAGGAATCTATGCAGACTTCAAAACCACTCCTTTACGACACCTTTAATGTCGGGGTGACTCTCTTCTTGATTCCCGAGTGCTTAAATCAGTTGTACGGCTCCGCCAACCGCCCTTCCTGGAAAAACCTATGTAGATTTCATTGGTCGAAGGTCAAACAGAAATTGCGGCTTGTTCTTTTTTCAATTTCTAATTGACACTCCAACCAACCTCACATTTGCCCACAATTTGCCATAAAGCCAACGAATATGGTCAGATTTTTGCATTTGAGACAATTGCCTGGTAAAATTTGAAACAACACTTTGAAACAATCACTTTAAATGTTAAACCATAAATGTGAAGCGTAATATTACAACTGGATATGGATAAAAACAGTAAAAAAAAGGGCAAAATAGGCCGTAGATAGGGTGAAACATTTTATTATTTTTTCCCGGATAAAAAAGAATATACGCTTTTAAAAACCAGTTGTTTACCTGCCTCACCTGCCTGACTAAATATATCAATAAATCCCCTGCAAAGTTTACAAAGTACTTATCAGTAAGTAATTATTTTTTATGATTTGCCCTACATGGCGAAATAAGCGTATTGAAATGCATACTCCAGTTGGCCAAATAACAAATACGGTTTAATTTTGGGTTGATTTTGCTGTGTTTATAATGTCGAGCTATTAATTTAAATTTTGTTGGCAGATATCACGGATTATAAGGGCAAAACAAAGGTTGTGTAAAATTGACCCTGGTTCAGTGCGTCCTCACTTGATGTAGATAATAAATTACTTTATCCATGTTTTGAACGTGACAGATGCTCCAAACAGGTTCGGCTATCATTGTTATTTTTTCAATACAATTTTATTTAAAACTTTATTATATGTAAGTAATTATACTATTGATAAAGATGTAACGAAAAGAAGCCAAGGAAGCTATACCTTCAATAAACTTATTAGTATTTTAAGTTTATGCAGGACTAACTAAACCTAAGTTTATTTATAAAGTCAGTGATACGGTCTTCTGTACGTGCGAGTTTTGCATTAAAAGAGAAGGTTATCCTTTTAAACAATTTCTGTAAACGATCCTTTTGGAAAATGGGCTTCGGACAATTTTTTTAAAACTTTGCAAATTAATAGTTCTCAACACGCAAAAGTCTCTGTGGGCACGAAACCCGATAACCCCCCAAACACCCGCAAAATCGTCTCCAAAGGTCACGAGGATGCATTTAATTAATTATTGGTCAATTGCCTAACCAAAATATTTAATACTGTAGTCGAACTTATAGAAACCCACACAGTGACTAGACTTAAGCCTGACATCCTCCAAACATTAACTACTCCTATATTATTATTTTTTATTAATATTATTATACAATACAATTTATATTTTAAAATTAAATATTATAACTATTGAAAGTAAAATTTACACTAGAGGCAACCTTAGGCATATTCTGAATGGTAAAACTTGTTGAGTTGACGCCTGAGGAACCGGCATTAGCTGCTGCAGCCGGAGGCGAGGTACAGGAACTGTAGCAGAAAGAAGGTTCCGCACCCAAAATTTTTTTCGCAACATTTTTTTTTTGTTTGCCTTAAAGTTAATAATATAACCTTCAGTCACGCTGTTACTTCTCCATCCACCATGGCGTTTGACAGTCAATAGGTCTGCTCCAGAATCCGCCCACAGGGATGTGAATTAACGACGGAAATAGTGTCCGGTATATAATTCTGGGTGTGGCAAATTTAAAAAGGTAGCTATAGCTTTTGGCATGCTGCCAAACTTATCGATACCAACTGGCTTTCGTATGCAAATGCCTTTTCTTTAACCTACAAAAAATCTCGTGTGATCCGTGAGTGTTGGACGCAGCGATTTGTATTTTCGGCTAATCTGAACCATGTCGACTTCTTGAAATCCTTCAGATGTCACGAAAAATTCTCTAAAAAGTTTTTGTGTTTGGAATTGCAATATGAAAAACCATCCCTTCTACTTTGACGTTTTCGCATAATAATTGGGCCATTTCTTGTTTTCTGCAAGCCCCAGCAATGCCAATGATTAGCCCAACCTGTAACAAAGGAAAATAAACTTTAGTATATTACGCTAAAAGTCACTACAACTTTAAACTCGTCTTTTTTTTGCAGATATTTTTTAAAAATATAAAAACTCTAGATTTCCATTATCGGCTGTGGCAAGGAACTGAGCAATTTCTGCTTTTGACAATGTCTTGATTTTTTTCGGCTTATATCCTTCGCTTTTTCGTTTTAGAAGTGGTTGTAACTGTGCGAACTTGCTTACATCCAAATTGTCCTTTGAAGCGATGACTGCTCTTAGCATTGAGTAAAAAGCCCAGAGGCTGGCTGTATTTCGTCGACATCGTCTCGAAATAAGCCAAGAAAATTTTTTCTTGAAACATATTTTTTATGTTTTTTTCCACATCAATCGACAAATATTTGGTTCACTCGTTCGTATTTTTCTTTTGATTTTGACGGCAACAGCGAAGAGACTATCATTTGCGCCGTCTCTTCTATTTTGGAGGGAAGGAAATAATCAGACATCCTACTTATTTCTGGTTGAAATGACTAATTTTAGTAAATTATTGACAATGCAAAATTCTCGCGTCAAATAGTTTGTTTATGAAACATCACACAAACGGCCTTGTCAATATAGCAATTAAATGACAAACTAGTTTGATTTTTTTGTACTTAAAACAGGTAGAGGTACAGGTACAGGTATACCTTGTGTCACTGCATGACGTGAACAAATTTAAAATTAGACTGCGATCATAGATAAAATTTTGTACATTTCTCGTGCGGTATCAGTTCATTACAGTACTCGTGTGATAACTCCGACTCGGTGTACTACCTCGTCGAGGCAATATTTAACACTCGTTATTGTAATAAAGCTCATACCGCACTTATTATATAAATAACTATTATAGTTTCAAAAATATATTTTTTTAAAATTTTGCGGTCACTGTATATATTATAGTTTACATATAATTTTAGATCATTCATCATTTAAATTTTATTTACCACATGAATATTCCTTCCTTTAAGCTACATTAGGCCACTCTACCCTTCTCGTGTAACATAGGGCGAAAATGTACCCACACATACAATACGGACACGGGAAATTGACAGTGAGAATCGAATAAATAAACCAAATGCCTATCCAGAGTTGAATTTCGTATTCCGATTGTCTCCAAGTTGATGGAACACTTTCCCAAAGGATTGAGCCTCGTAGCAATGCGAGAAAGCCATTGTTTTACTTCAAATGGACTGTCTTTCTATGCAAAGTAGGATGGGAGGAGCTCGGGGTGTAAATAGTTAATGGGCTCTGCTTTTATTCCCGATTTTTGCTATTGAACTGAAGCTGCTTCTTTTATTTTGGGAACAAATTGGAAACCCAATTTTTGTCTATGACTTCTAAGCTATTGTCTATATACTATAGAAAGGAACTAAACCGGTAAAGTGGTTTTATTAATTCATACGTTCAATTGATCCTAAAATATGAAAAACCGCGGAGTGCTACCATTTAAAGAAGTGCAATTTTGAGATAAGGGTGAATTTGTCCTATTTTTAGTTTTTTAATTTTAACTTAAATACTATGCACTTTTTGTACATATAAACAGGGTGTCCCAGAAGTAATGGGACACAGAGCAACCGCAGATTCCTTAGGTCAAAAAAATGCAATTTACGTAAACTTGCCTTATCCCAAAGTTAATAATAACTAAGATACAAGGTGTCAAACTTTTAATTTTGATTTCGTTTTTTTGTAATAATTTTTTATCTAAATGACATAGCGGTATAAGTTTGGGAATTTGGGGGTTCTTTGAGGCGAGAAATTCAAATTCGTCCACGTTCTTGATGTTGCTAGTAGAGTGCGCCAGGTACGACCTACCGCACTTGTTTAAGATGGCATAACTTTTTTTAAGCTTACTATATTGTCCTGTTTTTTAAAAAAGAAGTTACTATAATTTCCTCTGCGTCAAAAATGTATACCTCATTTAGGTCTCTAGGAGCAACTATTTTAGAGATAAACGCACTTTAAAAGACCCCGCAATTTTCCTATGGAAAATGAGTTTTGGACAATTGTTTTCAAACTTTGCAAGGTAATAGTTTTCAACACGCTGATCAAAAGTCCTGTGACCTTTAAGGCTGATTTTAGGAGGGTTAGAGGGGTTTTTGGGTTTTGTGTCCGTAGAGACTTTTGATCAGCGTGTTGAAAACTGTTACTTTGCAAAGTTTTAAAACAATTGGCCAAAATCCACTTTCCATAGGAAAATTGCAGGGTCCTTTAAAGTGCGTTTATCTCGAAAACAGTTGCTCCTAGAGACCTAAATAAAGTAAACATTTTTGACGCAGCGGGAATTATAGTAACTTTTTTTAATAAACAGGTCAATATTCAAAGCTTTAAAAAAGTTATATCATCTAAAACAAGTAGGGTAGGCCGTAGCTGGCCACATCAAAAGTATGGACGAATTTCTTGCCCTAAAGAACCCCCAAATCCCCAATCTTGTATCGCTATGTCATTTAGTTAAAAAATTATTACGAAAAAACGAAAACAAAATTAAAATTTTGACACCCTGTATCTTAGTTACTATAAACTTTCGACCTAAGAAATCTGATGTTGCTCAGTGTCCCATTACTTCAGGGATCCCGTAAATTAACAAAAAAGTTGTTTAAAATTAAATCTTCTATCAAAATGTCACATATTTAAGGCAAAATATTTTTTGACAAACATGTATTATAACAAAAATCAAAAAAGAAACCAAAAAAAATTGCATTTTTTTTATTTTTCAAATTTTGCCCCATAACTTTTTTCTATGTGAATTTAAATATAGGTATTGCTTTACAGAAAAAAAAGCTGTTATCATATACTTTAAAACGGTTTTTGGCAAAAGTCTTTAGGATTTGAAGTAACCGAGATATGATTTTTTAAAGTTGTCTACTCTCATGGTTTTTTTTTAATTTTTAATGATTTTCTTTAGACCCTTTTCTAACTTTTTTTTCCTGTAAATTTCGGTATAGACAATATGGCATGAAAAAGAGGGCCTATTTTACCACCTTTAAAACGGTGCGGTGCCTGGGTGACGTAGGTAGAATAAAGTAATCCATATTCTGTGGTGTTATATAGAATGAAATAAAACACTTTTTCACCACATAAGTTGTTTTATTGACGAGTCATGGACTTTTAGGGAGTTTACACATTACAAAAAGTGGATAGAATTGGAGTTAAAATTAAAAACTGAAATGTGGACAATTTCACCCCTACCTTAAAAATGCATCCCTTGAAATGGTAGCACTCCGCGGTTTCTCAATATTTTAGGATTAATTAAACGCATAAAACAATAAAACTTCTTTAACGTTGTAGTTCCTTTTACCACTCTTTTTTGACATAGTCAATAGCCTATTTCTCACAGAAAAAGAACTAACTTGTTTTTTTGCTGACGTATTAATAGAAAGTTTGTAGAACAAGGTTTATTCTTTTGTTTATTTTTAAGATCCTTGGGTTAGGAAAGCCATACTTAAAAAAAAACGTACTTTTTTGCGCGTCTGTGTGTCCGTGATCAGTTTTATGTCTTACGGTAAAAAGAGAATGCAAAAACAGAACCATACAAAATTTGGTACAAATATTGGGTAACTGAAACTTCCGGTTTTGCATGACTTTAAGTTTGAGGCTTACACTAGAAAGTTTTTCAGGAATCTAAAACAGAAAAAAAGTATAACGCAAAAAAAACAATATAAAATGTTTTATAAAAAACACTGGTATGAAAGGAGCTCGAGATTTTGCTACAAAGCTTGGTTAGGAGAAAAATCGAGTAATTGGGAAACTACAGAAGCCATATACATAAGGCAATATATTTGTTTAGGTAGTCAAATTAAAAAAAAAACTTTGACTCATATTAATAAATTATGGTTAAAAAACGCCTATATAAAAGAACTACATGTTCGCCTGCCTGGACTAAACGATTTTGGCTGTGTTGTTTTTTTTTTGTTCATTCGATACATACGACAAGGACGTCTGGCCTCACATATCTGGCCGTTCAGGTAGCTATACTTAATTATGTGCATCTACCTCCTACTTCGTCGCGTCACATCAAATCAAGCTCCCCGCGCTCTGTCTTCCGTGACTCCCTCCGCGGTATTGCACACGTCATGCGATTGAGCATTTTTTATTTTATTGTATTTCTTCTGTTATTATTTTCTAATATAAATGGCGTTTGTGAAAGTCTTTTATTACACGATATGTTTTTATGAACAATCTCTCAAACTACTGACATTTAAATAATTTATTTTCGTTAAAATTTACATATAATAGAGTGGTAACATTTTCATAGTTCTAAGTCCAGAAAAGGTGAATTTCTCACACAAACTTTTATTCCCCCTTTAACCTCCTTGAAAATAACTTCCATATTTACAGCTTCAAAAAAGACGAAGTTCCATACACACTTGCATCCCCATTCTTCCCCTTTAAGGGGGGTGGAGCATTTCCTAAAATCCTTTCTTAGCTGATGTCTCCTACATAATTTATCTTCGTGCTAAATTTCATAATGCGTGACCCTTCGCTTCGGTCACATTATAAAAATTATATATATATATATATATATATATATATATATATATATATATATATATATATATATATATATATATATATATATAATAAAAATAGTTCCATACACACTTATCCATTCTTCCTTTAAGAAGGTGAGCACTTCCTAAATCCTTTTTAGTGATGTCTCTACATAATTTATCTTCTGTAAATTTCATAATCTGACCCTTCTTAGGTCATTATAAACTATATATATATATATATTATATATATATATATATATATATATATATATATATATATATATATATATATATATATATATATATACCAGAAAAGGATTTTAGTAAACCGTTTAGTCCGAAATAATTATTCCCTAGATTTTATTAAAAATTTAGACAACCGAATTTAAATCAAAGTTAAAATGAAAGTATAACAATTGTGAATAAACAATAAATTTAAACTATTTTTATTATAGCTTACATTTTCTATTAATTTTTTTATATTTAAAACGGTTACCAACTTTTTTTTATTATTTTTAAATCTGCTGATTTATAAGAGTCAATTAACTGGCCCGAAGGAGTCCCGTCTAGTAAAAACCATAAATAGTATTTTTTCTCTTATATCCGTTGGACTTTCAGTGTCTTAATTTATTTAAAACATTTCATTTTAAGGGGTAAATATTTTAAGCTATCTTTGGGGTGTTTTTTGAGAACGGGAGTTTTTAGCAGATATTGTGTTTTGGTATACCCTTTTTTATGCATCATTGTTTTTGACAGATTATTTTTATTCTTTTTTCAACAATATTCCTAAACTACCTTTGGACACTATCCCATTTCATAATAACAAAGTGAATTTTATTTAAAATAGGATTTATAAAAATAACTCACATATGAGAATGCAATAATATTATTGCAAGGAATCACATCTGCTAGTGCTTTGATGTTAGAATTCTTGCTGAGTTTTTAAAAAGATCAAAAGAAAGTAAAACAAAACGCTTTGAGTTCTATAATAAAATTATTGGACAACTAAATTTAAAGCAATTTGGTAATTTTAATATGGCATAATTTATTAATATGATTATTTTAAGTGTGTTTATGTTTTTTTCGATGTTAAAGTGTTAACAAAATTATGTAAGTAACCTATTTATGAATTTATTTTTATTAATATCGTTGGTATCAATTTTTGTTTCGGACAAGATGACAAATGGCCAAAGAAATATTAGGTCTTTCGTAATCACTCAAATTTTTTTTTCCAAAACAAATTCAAAAGTGGGGTTATTTCTAGAAACATCCAAAACAGTTTTAAAAAAAGTTTTTCCAAATGCAATTTTTAGCCCATATGCAAAATTTCAGATGTATAAGTTAATAAAATTTTGATTTTTTGCTCATTTTTTGTAAAGTGCACTACTGTTGCAAAATAAAACTGAACACAATCTACATAAAACCTAGATTTGACAATGCTTTATTGAACTTTTAATTCAACACACAAAATAGACAGATACTCAGTTATGTATCCCAGAGACAACATGCAGTGCCGGATACCCTTCTAAGTAGGCGCGCCCGTAGACAGCAGCCACGCGTAACCCTATTTTCAATATTAAATAAATAATTTTTTAAAGAAATTCCCCCTCTTTAAGAACATTTTTCCAAATTTCAATATCGCTCATGGTTATTGAGTTATTATCAAACAGCTGAGACCATTTTTTTGTTTATGTTGATTATTATTAACAAATTAAAATTTTTATTTCCAGAGAAAAAAATTTCTTTCTCAAATTAAATTTCACATCAAAATAAATCAGCTATCGCTCATATTTTTGCCACAATTCTAACAATTTTTCGCCAACGTTTATAAATATGTTAAAATTGATATTTATAAGTGTAGCTCTTATTACCGTCATCTATTCATTGGTCGGTTAACCATTGTACCGATAAGGGGTAGGATACCTAATATTAGTTAAAAAAAACACGCGTGAGACTCCCGTGTCTTGGAATTTAAACTTCTTTGGTCCTGAAAATATTTTATTTCATGCAATGCTCTTTATGCATTTGGTAATGATCTTACTATGTCAGGTTTTCGAAATGGTTGTAAAAAATTCAATTGAAGGAAATCACTCTTAAAGTAATATAATATTTTTTTCAATTCATAACCTCTATATTTCAATATACTTATATTCTAAAAAATAAGTTTTTGGTATTTGGTTACTAAATTATACTAAAAATAATGTAGACTGTTAATCTTATAAATAAATAGATAAGTTTAACACTTTAAATCGAGCCATTTCAATTCTGCTTCACATCCACACTAAGTGTCGGGTAAGAGTGCTTGCATAGGTCAGACTTTTTGTAGAGCTGATTATCGAGGCGACTGAAATTCTACACGTTTATACAAGCATCTTTTTGTAGAACTGGTGCGTTTACCGTATGAACGGTGTTTTATTTACGCCAAGAAAATAGTCGGTTACCGATTGTCTGACGTGGATTGTCTTAGTAGCAAAAGTTGTAACGTTTTACGTTTTTGTGTCATCAAGTTAATTCAATAAACCCCATATTAATAAGTTTCACTCAAAAAATTACGCTCAGGCAGAGATGAGTGGGTTTAAGTATGCGGCGCCCCCTTTCGCGCGGGGCCCGTAGCAATTGCTACTCTTGCTACGTGGTTTTTGGAAATTTATTTTGAGTTAAGTTATGGCGAAAACTTGACCCATTCTGCCTGTATTTAAAATTCTAAAAAAAGGTAATTATGAGCTTGAAACTCAAGTTTAGTCAGATTGCAAACTTCTTAAATATACGAATTACCGCCCCTGTTCTAGAGCGTTTCAAGCAAAAATATGCAGTTTTCAGAATTATTTTTTTACTGGTATCCTAAAGCCTACTTACATACCATTTCAATTTTCATTCCCTCGGAAACTGCCCTATAATTTTAAAAAGTAAATGAGTGAGTAAGTCAGTGAGTAGTAAAATGGGCGTTTTTGAAAATCGAATATCTTAGAAACGACTTAACGTAACTTTCTTAATTTTTTCACAGGTAATTAAATTACTTATGTGAACTTAAATACTACTACATTTACGTAGTAAAACTCAGTTTCAATCGGAGTGCGAACTTTAAACTACCCCCTACAAATACGGTTTTACCGCCCCTGTATTAGGGTGTTCCAAGCAGGGCCGTATGTAGTTATCGCTGCGCCGTTGGCGGGGCTTAAGATTTGCGCCCTTTCCCCCACACATAGGAGGATTTGGGAAGTACGGAATACTCCCAACGAAAACGGGGATTCCGAGGGTTATTCCCCGGAAATTTTACAAAAGTAAAGTTGTAGATTTAAAGTTTTTTGGACCGAGAGTTTCGTTTTTTTTTTTAATACCAATTTTGTGGTGGAATTTGTGTCAAATTCTTTATTTTCTTTTATGAAAATATTAGCCTACTATTTGAAAGAAACAACATGACTTACATAAAACAACTGTTTGTATCTGACAAAAAGAAGTAGAATGTAAATTAACCATAGATTCATATTTTCGGATGATTAAACTTAGAATAAATTTTCCCAACAATAAAATCGTAGTTACAAAAATAACGTGCATAGCAGGTCTATTTAAACGTAACAATTATACTTAACTAAATTGAATAATATGCAACAAAAAAAAACTAGTGCTGACCCCAATTTATAAAATACCTATTTATTTGCAGCTTAAATATTTTTAAAAAATCAAAGGGGACATTCATGCTGTTGGTATCAGAATAAATGAATATTTTTTAAATAATTCATACATTTTTTTAGTCTTAATATATTAAAAATAATTAATTTATGTATCTAAGTTAAAAATTTGTTATAAAATTGTTCTGTTGTAATTTATTTATTTAATAAATTTATTTTGTCATTAAAAAATAAAAATAATATGACCACAGAACTGACAGTTGAAATTCATAGCCGATTTTACGCCCCCTAGGTAGCTGCGCCCTTGGCGGGCGCTTATCTCGCCACCGCCTAAATACGGCCCTGGCTCCAAGTAAAAATGTGCCTTTTCAGAGTTTTCCTTACACTTGTGTCCTACTTAGATTCTTTTTAAGTTTCTACCCCCTAGGGAAGTGCCCCCTAATAATAAGCTAATGAGTTACTCAAACAGCATGTAGGGAAAATTTTCGGTAAATTTGCAAGAACGTAAAGGCCTTTTAAGGGTATGCCCAGAGCAAGCGCGCCCGCCATGTTAAAAAGGCGGCAATATGAAAGTTTCGGGCACTTTTTATAAATATGGCTGGGCAGCCAGCATTATCACCTCCTATATTATTGCAATTAAATAAAAAATTAATTGATGGTGATTCATTAGTGCATCCTACCGTACAAGCCCACAATTGTGTTTAGTTACGACGATGGTTGAAATGCCATGGTCGTCCTTAAGAAGGAAATAAAGCTGAACTAGTTGAAAGGTAATTATTATTAATAATAATTTAGATGTCAAGTTGAACTGTATTTCACTTGTCATGGTAATAGGTAAAAGTAATTACAAAAAAGAAAATCTTTTGATTTTTTATATTTTTAGCCAGCGCGGTTCTAGTGACTTTTACCTACGACAAAATTTATAATTTAAGGTTAGGGCGCCAACTTAAATTTATAATAAATCTAATTTATTACCTTAACACTAGTTTTCTTTTTTAAACAACTGATGGGGTCTGATATTCGCTTGTTGGACCACATTCCCCTTTAAAATGAACTGATCAAATGTGTGTCTTTATTAACATTATTAATTCCTTGAAATCGATCATCACCTCGTCCACACCGCTTCATCGGCAAATCGCATTTAGCACATTTAGGACAAATTTTTAAATACTTTCGCTTACTTATTGTAATGAGTTTTCGGCCATATTCAAAACAAGGTTTTGGAAAACTAATAAAATTATCTTAAAAAGTATCTCTGCGGCATACTCCGTAATAACAACGTTTTTTAGCCCTTTTTTTATACCGGGTGGTGCATCGCCAGATTGGTCATAGGAAATTCCATGTAAATTTTGATACATTGAAATATTGGCTCCCTTATTGAATTTACAACAAAATTGTATTAGACTATTTTAAAGACGTTGATAAGATTAGCTCACATACTAAATTTCGTTTTTTCTGATAAGGCAATTAAAAGTTATTTAAGAAAAACTATTTGTAAAATCGTTGCATACCTGCTACATACCTTAATGAATCCACCAGTAATAAATAAAATGTCTTGTCAACTTTTTAATTCACGTTTTACTTTGTATTAGTTATTTCAACATGTTTTACAGTATTGAAGAGAAAATAATGGTTGTAATCATTAATAAATACAAGTAATTACATTGAACTACATAATGAGATTTTTACATAATTGAACAATATTATAGGAAGGTGAAAAACACAGTTAAAAACTGTCTAAAAATACGTTTTAACACAACACATTGAAACTAAAAGCTAATGTTTTTTAATTAGATGCTCAAACAGACCTCCGTTTACTGCTAAGCAATATCCTAAACGGTTATAAAATTCAGTTCTTACATTATGAAGTTGAAATGCCGATAGTCCATCGCACGCCGCTGAAATTGAAACTTTTAATTCTACTAAATTTTGATAACTGAAATTTGTATAAATAACATTTTTGATATGACCCCAAAGGAAGAAGTCGTTTGGCGAAGGATCAGGAGACCTAGCTGGCCAATTTATGGTGTAATTTGGTCCCATAGAGAGTCCATTGAAAACATTTTGAACATATTCCCTTACTTCTCGTGAATTGTGTGCAGGACAACCATCCATTTGAAACCAAATGTCTTGATTGTCAGGTGCAACTTTTTTCAATGCCGGCCCCACTTGATTTTGTAATAGTTCTAAAAAAGTTTCTGTTCAAATTGTGATTCAAGAAAAAAGGTCCAATATTCCGATGTCCAAATATACCCGCCCAAACGTTTACCTTTTGAGGGTATTGAGTCCTTGTAGATACAAATCTGTGTTCATTTTCTTTGCTCTAGTATCTGATGTTTTGAACGTTTGGTTCATTGTTTAATGTGAAGGTGCATTCGTCACTAAAACAAATATTGCGTAAGAAGTCCCTATCGTTATTCGCCATTTCCATAACATCAAAACAAAAATCTGCTCTTTGGATCTCATCGCCTTCCCTTAATTCCTGATGTCTTTGATATTTGTATGGATGATATTTATATTTCTTTAATTTGCATAGTACTGTGCTGTGATCCTTTCCTACAACTTTGCCAAGAAGCCTGGTGCTAATTCCTTTATTTTCTTTTACATGAAGTAAAACATCTAAATCGACATTATTTTCTTGAGCTCTTCCATCGAGTAAATTATTATTTCGCTCTAAGCAGTTGCATTTATTAATAACAGTACCTTTTGTCTCAAACTTATGATTGATATTTTGAACTGTTGTCTTACTTGGAATGTGTCTGTCAGGAAAAAACCTAGAGAACATGTCGGATACTCTTCGATAACTATTTTTCATGTAATACCATTTAATCATTGTTATTTTTTCTTCAATACTGTAAAAAAAATTAAAATAACTAATACAAAGTAAAACGTCAATTAAAAAGTCACCAAGACATTTTATTTATTACTGTGGATTCATTAAGGTATGTAGCGGGTATGCAACGATTTTACAAATAGTTTTTCTTAAATAACTTTTAATTGTCTTATCAGAAAAAAAAATTTAGAATGTGAGCTAATCTTATTAACGTCTACAAAATAGTCTAATACAATTTTGTTGTAAATTCAATAGGGGAGCCAATATTTCAATATATCAAAATTTACATGGGATTTCCTATGGCCAGTCTGGCGATGCAGCACCCGGTAGATAACATTATATATTTTAATTAAAATATTTGTATTATTATTTTATTGTGTATGCACAATAATTTAAATTAGGTGGTTTTTAAAAAATATATTATTATATTTTGTTTTATTTCTAATTTTTTTGATAAACATATTTACTGCTCATAAATTTGTAAATAAAGTGCCCGAAAAACTTGGCAGATGTTGGGGCATGCGCACAAAAAAATTCAACTATTACAAGGCCTATAACGGTCACTATTTTGTTAAGAAGACTACCTTATGGAAGTTTAGACGTAGCAGTGTTGCCGATGTGATACATAATTATTACTTTTGGGTATACTTGCTACTTTGGTAGAGTTAGTCAGTAATAAAATAGGCGATTTTCAAAATCAAATATTTTAAAAACCACCTGACATAACCTTATTTTTTTTATAAATAATAGGAATACTTATGTGAATTCACATGCCAAATCTCATATCTTTACGTGGAACGATAACGAAGTTATGACGCTAAAACATTTCGTGTAATATTGCACACTGGCATGCCTCATATAACATTATTCATAAGTTTTGTTTCAGTAGATTTCTTTAGGATTACTTGCTTACAATTTTTTAAAAAATGAACCACTTAGATCCAGGTCCCGGGGTATAACGAAATGACCTGCTCAGCCCTAGTAAAACCCCAAAAAATCCAGATCACTTTTCTACGTTTTGGTGGCAAGTCGGCCACCGTTGTCAAGATGAAAAATCAAAAACAAAATTTAAACTAAGTTTTTAGAAATTTTGGATTAAAAGGTTACAACATTCTAAAAGCTTTAATACTATTTATGACGTTTTATCATAAATGGCATATTACTTTATTTGACTGGTATATTTATATTAAAAAAAAAAAAAACAAAAACCTAAAATATAATAAAAAGGGCATTTATATTATTAAATAAAGATAAATGTGTGTCATCAATATCTGTTAATTTAAATATTACATGGTTACCTATGCTTGATGCTGAAGTAATTTTAGGTAAACTTAAAATCAATTAGCACACCACATTACCTTTTTTGTCTTTTTAAAAATTATAATTAAACCAGTCAAATAGGCTAATATGTCATTTATGACAAAACGTTATAAATATTCTAAAAGCTTTCAGAATTTCCTTACGTTTTAATCCAAACTTTCTTAAAATTTAGTTTAAATTCCTTTTTTGATTTTTCATCTTGACAGAGTGTCCTTAATTTTTTATTTTGGATGGTTTTTTTTTTTTTTTTTGCAGGAGATCTGCAAGTTTTTAGGGGTCAATATGGCTAAACAGGCTCAGTTCGTTATATCCCGGAACCTGGACCGAAATGGTCCCATTTTCAATAAATTGTAAAGCGAGTAGTCCCAAAGAAAACATACTGAAACATGAATGAATAAATCCGCCACAAAACTATAGAAGATATTAACATATTTTTTCGTAATTACACTAGTAGAAAACCAATAAATATTATATCTCTAATGGTCTTTTACAACAAAATAGAATTATTAGGCAACTAAATGCGTCATACGGTACATACCTACGTAATTATGATAATGAAAAGCACTGATATATCATCCATACACCTAAAAGCATACAGTTCATATTGATTATTCTAAATGATATGCATAACAAATTGTGCCGTGCCAGGCCGTTATTAACTTCCAAGGTTTTTGTTAGTAATTGTTACTTTTAGTAAAAAACGTTGATATTACTAAAACCTGCTGATCCGTAGTCGCCCCATTTTGTGTTACGGTCTGTATTGTTTAATTAGGTTTGCTTAGTTGGCGTTACTGATTCACTAATTTGTTGGTTGGAAGGTCAAATTACTAACAGAAAATTAATAATATATGCGCATGGTGTACCAACAACAATGGGCATGATGACTTATTTTGTGTGTTTTGTGTATTCGCTGTTTCCAAAAAATATGTTATATTTGCAAAAGAATTAATGTTTGGTAGAAAAAAAGGGGTTTGTACTTTTGAGTTTAAAATGTTCGCCAAAACGCTGACTTGTAGCAAGCAGTAAACAGCAATATTTCATTATTTTGTATTTTATATAAAAAATAATTTCTTAAATGTATAAGTGGTTATTAATATTGCCAGTGGTTAAACAAACTTGCAAGATTTAATTATTGATTAAAAAATAAATAAATAAAACTAACCATAATTAATTATTTAATTATTTTTTATCCACAAGTCACAAAGCACATTAGTATATATTTATAGATACACATTACCTGTGACACTAGAATTTTAAGAAAGTCAGTTATATAGTTTACATTTTAAAATATGTAGTACTAGGTATTTCAACATTAGTAGCCCTTTAGAACACGCTTATATTAGCTTCACTTGTATGTACCTATATATGTATCTATCTACGTAATGAAATCTTTTAACTTAATTTTCACCAATTTCAAGAAGTCTGATTAAAATTTGTTAAAAATTTTCACAGGGGTCAAGGGCCGATGACAATTTAATAATCTCATAACCATCCTGACCAGGATCAACAATATAAAAAAAATGTATACAGGGTGTCCCAGAATATGTGGGCAATCTCTCGAAATCTGATAGAAAACCTAAAAATATTATGACAAGTTCCCATAAACTTTTTTCCTACGACCCTCCCCTAAGGAGAAACAGGTATCGAATCGTTTTTTTTAAATAACTTTTTAAATACTAGGCATAAAATGATATTTTTTTAATATGATGGGTACTAGATAGGTCTTCTTAAAATAAACCCATTAAATTATATTTGGCCTCTTTAGTTTGCCAGGGACGGACTAGCTTTGACACAATAATATCAATTTACGCCCTGTAAGATAAAGGCTCAACAATATTATTTTTGAATACCCTTAAGCTTAAACTATAAAAAAAAGGTATTCTTGATTGACATCGATAAGATCCAGTGTTTACGAGAAATAAGATATTATGTTTGGTAATTTTTTTTACATTATACAGGGTGTTTTCTAATTGAACGTTAATATTTAAGGAGGCAATTTTTGGTCCCATTCTAAGAAGAAAACTTCATATAAACATATGTCCTAAACGTCTTAACTTTTCAGATACAGGGTGGTAAAATTTTCAAACATAAATGATTTATTTTTGAAAATTTTACCACCTTGTATCTCAAAAGATAAGACGTCTTATCGATGTCAATCAAGAGTAGCCTTTAAGCCTTTATTCTACAGGGTGTTAAAAAATTGCTATTATTCTGTCAGAGCTAGTCCGTCCCTGGCAAACTAAATAAGCCAGATATGATTTAATGGGTTTATTTTAAAAAGACTTATCTACTTACCATCATATTAAAAAAATACTAAGTTACGCCTAGTATATAAAAAGTTATTTAAAAAAAAACGATTCCCCGAGGCGTCCGTTATGTACCTGTATCTCCGTAGGGGAGGGTCGTAGGAATAAAGTTTATGGGAACTTGTCATAATATTTTTAGGTTTTCTATTAGAATCCGAGAGATTGCCCACATATTCTGGGACACCCTGTATATTTCTTTTTCAAAATGACAATCTTTGCGCATTTGCCATAATCAAGGCTCTTTATTAATTATTTATTAATTAAATTAATTTTAAATAAAATATACCGATTTTAACCTTACACGTACATTTGAATTATTTCATTAAAAGCATATATTAAATGTAGGGGTTTATTTATTTATAGCGCCCCATTTTTAGTTAAATTGAGACACAACCTGCTTTTGTACATTAAGTGACATATAGAAACATTTTAGTGAGAAGAACTATTTAAATTTTCTTTGAAGAAGCAAAATTAAAACAAATACAAAACTGTGCGCTGTGTGAGCATTAAAAAAAACTTTTAACTTCAACCAGATGTGAAATTTCCGTGAAAATGATTCTTATATGTAAACATTGGTTTAAAAAAATTATTCAGGAATCTTTTCAGTTCACATAAACTTTCTCTCTGTAACTTAGTCAAACATTTGCCGAACAAGGTTGGTACAAATACTTTATAAACATTCGGCATATACAAGGTGGCTCAATAGTGTGACAAAGCTCAATATCTCCGAAACCGTTTATGATGGTGAAAAACTGAACATACAAAAATTATAGAAAAAAGGGCGAAATATGTGAAACTAATTTTCTATTTCAGAATTTTTCGAAGAATCCATTGCCACTTAAAAAAACTCTCTTAGTTGTAGCTTTTAACTTAAAATAAAAAATTTATGGCATAAAATCCATTTAAAAAATCTCGATCTTGTATATTACCTGATACCTGTATGCTGGAAATTGTAAAACGGTCAATGTTAACGTAGATCATTTTCGGTTTTGACAAAAATGATTATTCTTTTGGCATTGTTTTGACTTTTCCATCTAAACAGGAAGTGATATTTAAAATCCATTTATATAAAAAGTATTCCTATAAGTATGGCATTATAAATATATTTTTATGAATCCATCTCTTTTACATTTATATCTCTATAGTTTTAAGAAGCAATCTAATGATGCCACTTCTTACAGTGTGGAACAAAAATAATGTTTTTCTGAATTTTGGAAATTTTTGGTCCACCCTGTAAGTGGCATCTAGTGATGTTTACTTAAATAATCGCTTTTCTGGCAGTTCTCAACACATTTTTTGTCATGTGTGGATAATATACCTCTGTATATTAAATATAAAAATTATATATTATAATATTAAAAAACAAGTCGCAGAAGTGCAAGAGTCTTGCAGGTCGGTCTTGGTCTTGCGTAGTCTTGCACTCCTCGGTCTTGGTCTTGGTCTTGCATACCCCGGTCTTGGTCTTGGCCTTGCAAGCAAAAAGGCGGTCTTGTTCTTGGTCTCGGTTTTGGTCTTGCTGCAAGACCAAGACCAAGACCGCAAACCAAGACCAAGCTCGCTCATCACTAGACTAAACAATAAGAAAATAAATAATAATAAAAAAAAATTAAAAAAGACGCTTTTATTGCAAACCGGACTTGAAAATAATTTTTAATAATTCAATTATAATAAAAAAGCGGGGAGTGTATATAATTTTTAGTTCAGTAAAGGCTGATTCCCACCTAAGCAGCATGGAGCAGCACCCCACAGTGCGGCGCAGCGCAGCAAAATTCTGCCTATATTTGTTTTCATGTAAATAAATGATTCCGTTTCCACCTAAGCAGAGCGTCGCTGCGCGTCGCAGCAAAACGTCAGGCAGCAAAATATTAATTCGTCTATGAGCGTTGTCACGCGTCATTGCTGCTTATGAACGGGCTGCGCCGCTTGTTCACGGACAAGTGGAATTCACAAGGCGCCAAAGCGTACGAAGCCAGCAGCGACTTGAATATTTTATTTATGACATTTCTTGCTTATTTGTTTGTGAAAAAAGAAGTAGGAATAGAGAAAAAGGGTATAATATTCACCTTCTTTGAGTCTTGCACGAAAAATATCATGTACCCAATATTTCCGCTTTTTTCTCTTTTGCTTTTTTTATACTCATCGCATATAGCTACTACAACTAGCAAGTATGACGACGGTGATGAGGTTGGGTTCATTTTACTTTGATAAAACAATTCAACTGATGAGGTGCATATACATTGCTGCTTTGCTTAGCGATGCTGCTGCAGAATGCTGCTTAGTGGTACCTAATGGTGTGTGAAAAAATGTTGCAAACGCTGCGCCGCGTCGCGCTGTGAAGCGCTGCTTGATGCTGGTTAGATAGGTATCGGCCTTAAGACGAATTTACCTAGTATGTAACTGCATCTGCACAGAATATTTCGGTGTCGGTTTGCCATTATTAACATAGTTTTTATAGGTCTTTTAGCTCGTAGGACACATGGTTTCAACTATGCTATCATATTTACAGATACCACCAGGAGATCCAAGGCAAGGCGGCTGCTGTTTTACACGCGTCTTTCGCCTAGCATTCTCCCTACTCTGCCATTTCAACTTAAACTTTTGGAGTGTTGGGTTAAACGCGTTTAAAAAAATATTCTCACGAGCAATGGTATGGATATGTTAAAGTGCCGAAGAAATCATTGGGCGTTATGCTTTTTGTCTCCCCCGATTAACCTGTACCTAAGGGGGTATCCTGGTCTAAAAAATGTTTTAATTATATTTTTAAAGTTTAGATATATTCAAGAATAGGTGCTTAAAAGAGTATTTTAAAATTTTAATTATTTATCGAGTATAACTTAACAAAGAATTTTACGATTGGCCCTTGATAACTTAAAGTAGTACCCTTGGTGACCTCTATAACTTAAAGTGTTTATCAGTGACTCATCGTAAGTAGGTACAAACAAAATGTTTTCTTTCAAACTTTATTGCTTTGAACTTTAGTCTTTTCAATAAAATAGCTCGTTAATACACGAGAAAAAATAATAAAGAAAACGTAAAATGAAACGAAGATTAAATACGCTAACATATCCTCTAACTAAACCTCGTTAAGTCAACATTTGAATTTTTTAAACCTCAACTGTCGATAAGTAAAATACTCGATAACCTAAAATGTTTAACATTTCCCTTAAGCTTTAGCTTATCGAGGTTCTACTGTATTGTTACGGACTTTAAAAATATCTGTTTAGTTATTAGAAATGTAGAAAGTTAGAATTATTTTATTTAGGTTAATAATTTATTTGAAATAAGTTACCTTAGTTTTTCCCTTTTTTAACGGCAATTGGGGATTATCTTGAGGGCCCTAGACACATCTATTTTACACTTTTCTTGCATCCTGTAGTTAAATAATTCTTCCAGCCAATTCTAGACTTTTCCAGGCTTTTCCATTATTTTCCACATTACTATAAAAAGCGCAAAGTTGTCATAATTACGTTACGTTGAATTTTTGTTACCATAGAAACATTTGTGAACCTGATTTGCAATTAAAAGGTGTAAAACCAGGATCAGTGTTTTTATACGGGGTATCACGGAACAGTATATATTATTATTATTACTTTTGATATTCAAAAAATTAGGTGTTTCTTGTTACAAAATACATTTAATTTTTATTTTTAGTGTTTTTTCATAACAATATTTTTTGTTTCAGGTAAGTGCATGACACAGTCTGTTGGTACGTATAATTTTAGAATTTTTTTAGCGAATTTCCATTAGCCAACAAGTTTCAATAATATTTCCAAGTTACTGTTAACAATAAGAATATATTTTAACTTATTTTTATTTCTGTAAAAATAAGTTTCAAAGTTGGCTCAAAGTTCTATTGAAGGATTGAAAATTTCGGATTTTTATTTAAAAATGGAATCTCGACAAGCAGTATAGGGCTTTTCTTTAAATTTTTGGTTTTGTTTGATGATAAAGACTTCTTTGATGGTTTAGATTAAATAGACGAAAGTTTTTAGTACCTGGTTATATAATTTAAGATGATTTTTTCACTCAGTAATAAACTGTGTAAAAAAATGTTTTTAATTATATCGAGGTATTTAAAATATCTTTTCCTAAACTTTTTTACATAAAATTTTAGTAAAATACTATGTTGTTTGCCATGGTAAAATACTTTTTATAAAAATAATTATTTTAAAAATAATCTTCTTGAGACGCTAATTTTATTAAGCGAAATTTTGCCCTCGTGTAATTTTTCCAGGATTTGCAATTTATAGTGGCGTTTTTATCTGGTTATTGCTTTTAATCTTCGTGTTTTGCAATAAGCGCAAATAGAGTTTTTAATTAAATAACCTTTTTCCGTAATCCACAGATGCAATTTGTTTTTCGGTTTCAACGTTATTAATTACAGTGGTGTTTTGGTTTAAATCAACTTTGAAATGAAGTCACTGTCATATTTTATAGTCAGTTAGAGTTATCCACGCAACAGAGACAGTATAAAAGATATTTAATTTGTTTTAATTTAAACTAGTAGTAGATACTACAGTAACCAGGGCCGGATTTAACCTTAGCGCCGCTCCTGGGCACTAAAGAAAATGCCGCTCTATCACCGAAATTTTACATAGAATTATAGGTTTGATATACAATTTTTAAAGTGAAACTTCTGTATCGACGTATGGAAGAAATTTTATAACAATGTTAAAAAAATCATCACACTTATGTTACGGCTGCCGCAGGCGAGTGGGGGTGAGCACAGTACTTGATGTCGCTGTGAATGTGTTAGTCTTAGACTCGTTTCTTCATTTAAGCCTACTAAATTACCTCACTTTAAGCGTTTGTGTCGAAAAGGGATTTACCCAACTTAGATTTTCTATATTATTCGAAACAATTCCGACGGGTAGATTTTAAGGAATCCCAAAAATAAAATTTTCAAAAATATCTTTTTTTTAAATAACTTTTAAACGGCTGTACCGACCCATCCCAAAACCTAATCATCTCTTAACCTCAAAAAAACGCTCCGATCGCCTCCAAACATGTCAAAATTGGTTGATTCGTTCGAGAGATATCGTTGTCGAAAATTTTTGAAAAAAGTGTTTTTTTATATTTTAAGCACTTCACACCTTTTAAAAATTCTGGGCAAATTCAGGGGTCTTCCTTGTATCATCCAGAATAGACGGAGAGCTTTTGGCCACTAAAAGTTGAACCCCTAAGGTATCTAAATTCAAAAGGGCTGACAGTTAGGTGGATACCGAGGGCCGTAAAACGGGGTGAAATTATCCCGAGCGCTTACTTTATACAGAGTGTTTTTTAATTGAATGTCAATATTTAGGGGGAAAATTTTTGGGTCCATTTAAAAAAAAACCTCATATGAACGTATGTCCTAAACGTCCTAAGTTTTGAGATACAGGGTGGTAAAATTTTTAAAAATAAATAATTTATTATTAATATCAGTAATATTAGATATTTTAATAAAATTTGGTATACATCTATATGTATCAAGAGGCATCTTTTAGTGTACTACATTTTTTTTAAATTTCCACCAGTGGCGTTCGTACGGAATTTGACCTGCCTATTTTTGAATATATTGATGGAACGTCACTGATTTCTCTTAAAATAAAAATATTTTTGAAATCCCCAATCATTTATTAGCAAAGTTGATCACCTTATTTTTTTTAATTCGATGCACGGTTTTCGCTTAAAAAAAGTTAAAACCATTTATCTCTGCATAATCATAACAATATCGGTAAACAATATCACCATGCAGAGAGATATGTAGATTTAATTTTTCTAGGTAAAAACCGTGCATCGGACTAAATAAAATCATTAATTTTTTTTAGTCCTACTCAAACTCTTTGCACTTTTAGTACACTTACGTTAACAGAAAAGTGGTTTAAAACTAAATTTTTTATCGAAATGCGACATATGCATTTGAGTTATTTTTTATTCTTTGCCCCTTACCTTTATTCCACGTGAATTTAGGTTTAGGTACAGTTAACTCTTCTTAGTCGCGCTTTCTTCATTCGCGTTTTTACTATTCGCGGATTAAAAACATGCGACCCAATTCCTATATTCGCGGCTAAAGATTTCTTTATTCGCAGATCTAATCGGTACATCGAAAAAAGGATTTCAATATGTAGGTATCCAACCGAATATCCCTTGTAAACGCGTCGTCAAATGGACTATTAGCCGAAATTGCAAATGAAATAAGATGAGATGAGTTAGAACCAATAGAATCAAGTGACATTTAGAAGTTGCTTAAATCACAAAATGAAGATTTGACTGAAACCGACTTGGAAGCATTGTTAAATTCACAGCCCATTGAAGAAGATGCTTCAACAAGCAAATCTTAGTGAAGGTTTAAGAATGGCAAATGAGCTGTGTGATTTCTTTATAAAAATTGATCCGTCTATGGAACAAAGTCTTAATTTTAAGTTGCAAATTGCTAATGCCACTGCTGAATATCAGTCTGAATTAAATGAGCTTTTAAAAACTGCCAAGCAAGAAAAAATTACAAAATTCTTTAAACCACTGCCTAAGCCTAAAGATAATAATTAATTAATATGGTCAAAAACTTTAATTAAATTAATTTTTTTATATACTTGTTTTTTACCTAGGCACGTACCCCCTATATTTCCATGTAAATTACCATTCCATATTCATGGTTTCTGTATTAGCGGCATATTTACGTTACATTTACCCCGCAAATAAAGAGCCTCATCTGTATTGCTTTACAAAAATAAAGCTGTTGTCATGTTTTTTAAACGGTTTCGGGTAAAAGTCTTTAGGATTTATAGTAACAGAGATATGATTTTCCATGTCCCATATTTTTTTTCTAATTTGTATTGTTTTTGTCCAGACTTTCTTCTAGAACTTATTTTCCTGTGGCTTTTGGTAGAAATAAAAGGAGAGCCTATTTTACTACATTTAAAAAGTAGTTGAGAAAGTAGTCCATATTCTGTGGTGTTGAATAGAATGAAATAAAGCACTGTCTTTTACCACATAGGTTGTTTTATTGACGGGTCATAAACCTCTAGGAAAAGAGGGATATGTTTTTGCTGGAGAAATGGTCATCATCAGCCCAAATACAACATAACTTATATGAAAGATGTACAAAAGGCCAATAATTACAAGAAATGTTGATTAATTTTAATTTTAGTTGTGGTTAGAAAAACAAACAATTTGGAAAATGAATTCTTTTTTAAAAGTTAGTTTTTCAAACTTTTTATCCTTCTTTAATTTTCATGATAAAACAAGTAAAATTTGTCATTTTTTCTTGTAATAGTTGGCCTTTTATACATCTTTCTTATAAGTTGTGTTGTATTTAGGCTAATGATGACCATCTCTATGTCTGAAACATGTCTCTCTCTTCCTAGGGGTCTATGACCCGTCAATAAAACAACTTATGTGGAAAAGACAGTGGGCAATGGGCAAACTTATAAATACGAATTTAAAAAAATAATAAAAAAGACAAATTTTTGTTAAAATTTTTTCAATTAAATTAAACATTTTAACTTTTTGCTTTATAATGAGTTTGCTAACTATAGAGTGACCAACCGATTCAAAAATGTATAATTTTTGTATGTTCTTCCACATTTAAAACGAAAATATTAAAATTGAGATTTTACCGATTTTCTAAGTGTGTAAACCTGTTTTGCTAATTGAAACAAATTGGGTCAAACAATTCTGATAGTCTAGGACGAATCGGCGCATAAGTACCGAAAACTATTCCACTTCAATTTTTTTACGATCCTCTTTAAATTGCCCTACTGATGATATAAATGCATGTTGCCATGGGGCCACCTAGCGCCCTAATGTTTAAACCGAAATTGTTTAAACAATTGCAAGGAATTTTTATTTTCCAACCGAACATTTTTTTTATATATTTTTTTATTAAAATACAAACAGAAAAGGTCCTATGACTTTTTACGATAAAGTTAAAATTTTTGGAGATACAAACTTTTAAAAGTTCAAAAAATCTCAAATTTTGATACTTTTGACCCATGAAAAATATATTGAAAAAAAGAATAAACTATAAAAAATATTCTTTTTCATTCTTTATACAATAAATAATAATATCAATAACACTAAAATCTTGGACTTCCATTGCCTTTATTTCAAGTGATAACTGAGATACATCACTAACCGAAACGTTGTATATCAATTAACAAATAAAGGCAAGGAAGTCCAAGATTTTAGTGTTATTGAAACCATAACATTGTCTAACAGTTTTAAAAATAATAATATCCTAAATTAGGATCTGAAATTTTTTATTGTTTATATCTGTTTTTTAATTGTTTATTAAGCGCGCTCACAAGCTTTAATAATTTTTGTAAAATTGATTTCAGAAAACAAACGTATAAAAACAAATTGTAGATAATTTAATTAGTAATAACATTGCGTTTTTTAACAATTTTGATGTTAATAGTTTTTAAGATAAAGGATAAATAATGATTTAGGACACAGAGAGGCCGATGCAGCGTATGAGTCAGGGAGATGGCGATACTTAAAGGTAAGGGACGCATATTTGTGAGCGCGCTTAATAAACAATTAAAACACAGATATAAACAATAAAAAAATTTAAATCTCAATTTGAAATATTATTAACTATTGTATAAAGAATAAAAAAAAGATATTTTTTATATTTTATTTTTTTTTAATATATTTTTCATGGGTCTAAAGTACCCAAGTTTGAAATTTTTCGAACTTCTAAAAATTCCTATCTTCAAAAATATTACCTTTATCGTAAATAGTCATAGGACCTTTTTTATTTGTATTTTAAAGAATATAAAAAAGTGTCTGGTCAATTCCCTGCAATTTTTTAAACAATTACGGTATAAACAATACGGCACCAGGTGGCCCCCTGGCAACAAGCATTTATATCATCAGTAGGGCAATTTAAAGAGGATCATATAAAAGAATTAAGGTCGAATAGTTTTCGGTACTCATGCGCCGATTCGTCCGAGACTATGATGTGTCATTGTCAAATATTAGACTTTACATTAATTTGTTACATTTTTTCCATATGTGTCCAACTTTTTGGGAATCACTGTATAATTGAGAGCTGAATAATATAAACTCGCTGTTATTTAAAAAGTATATGTTCAAGTACAACTAATTGTGGAACATAATCCAACAATTTTCTGTTAAGGTTCTAAATGTATCAGACATGACTGTAGCCAAATGGAGTACGTATCTCTGCTTGTGACGGCTTATTATTGCCCCAACTGTGGCATGGCTCAATCTAGATGAAATCAAATTGAAGTTTTACACAAAGCGGATATTTTCCTCTTGTATGGTCTTTGAAACATGTTAACTGTCTGTCTTGTTTTATTTTGTAAATGTTATTTTGAAATTGTCTTTTGTGTTTTTGTATTTTGAGTGGTTATCCTGATAGGATACTACTTCCGGGGATAAGGGGATAAAAACCAACTAGAATGATTTTATTATCGACATCCGTTTATAACGTTAACAGTCCAAAAACAAACCGTAAAATATAAATTGTTTTTAGATAAAAATCATTTTCCCATATTTGTTTTTTTGTTCAGGATCATCCAACGAGGATTGCACAAGACTATATGTGTGGTTTTCTTGTATTAAAAAAAAAAATGAAACATCCAGCATCTGTATTTTTCCCGTAGAATCTAAAAAATGTTTAAAAAGTGATTTAAATTAAAACAAAAGGGATACGATATAATAACTAATAACATTTAGTACAAGATCCCGCCGCGTGAATCTGCAGATATTTTGTTTTTCAGAAAGCCCAATTTTTATGAATTATACATGAAAGTAGAAGCGATTACAGCAGGGTGGCCTGGAAAAGTTTAGTCGCAACTACCGGGTTTGTTAAATTGCGGCCCAAATCATCAGGTAGGTAAAAATAATAGCCATATGGCGCCCAAAAAATAAGTGTTAGCCTAAATAAAATTTCCAGGTAATAAATAATTAATTTATTAAAATTTTGTTAATAACTTCTACGTAGGGATAATTAAGACAAATTTAAAAGCCCTTAGTTCTGATCGGTCATGGTTAGTTTTGGTTAGTTAAAGTGACTTTTTATTTTCCCCAATTATATTTCAGAGGTGAAAAATACCATATTGAAAATTATTTAAAAAAATTTAATAACTTCTACGTAGGGATAATTTGGACAAATTTAAAAGCCCTCAGTTATGGTCATTCATGGTTAGTTCTGGTTAGTAAAAGCGGCCTTTTCTTCCAAAACGATATAATGTGGAAATAAAATATCACCCTCATTAACAGAAATCCACTTTTATCCTTCTATAAATTTCTATAAATTTGAGAAAAACTTCATTGATGACATTATTATTATATAATTTTGTACTTAAGCTCATGAAAAAGTTCACAATCAATAATTTGTATCTATACTTAAATCTTTTGTCTTTTCCTTGTTTCTTCTATTATTTTATACTTTCCAGACTTTCTTTAGTTTTCTTCTTGCTAAAACTTTTTCTTATTAAAATCTACACTGTGTATAAAATTTTGATACCTGTCTTTGCTTGCAGTGAGTGTCCCATTAAAACTTTCTGATAAATTTACGAATTCGTTCCGAAACGTCGTTCATAAAAAAGCCTGGAAAAAAGTTTAGAAACTTGCAATTTACCCCAAAAGTCCGTGAGCCATTGAACCTGTTGACCGTAATATTGATATTTTTGCATTTTCACAATTTCAGTATTTCGCTCGTATCTTGAGGTGATCTCAACAAATCACATCGAGTTTTCTGCATCTTAAAGCTCTTTCATTTCTCTACAACCCTGACTATAGCTTGTCAATAAATACAAATTTTAACCAATAAATTTTAAGCAGTAAAGGGGAAAATTTTTAATTTTTTTTATTCTGTTTTTCAATTTTTCCCTAATGTTGAAAGATATCTTGATCAGAAAAAAAAACTAACGGTTGCATTGTGTTCAGTGACCGCAAAAACATATAATTAGCCTATGATTGCGTCAATTTTTTACTGCATTTTTTCCTGATATCGCCTTGAACAAGCTCCAAAATCTTAGTTGCCAAATTTATATATATATATATATATATATATATATATATATATATATATATAAATATATATAATATATATAATATTATAATGCATATAAGGGATAAAATATTTTAATTATATATATATATATTTTATATATTATATTTATTATAATATATAAAGATATTTATATATATTTATCATACCAGTAAATATAATTAGCCTATGATTGGTAATATTTTTATTATTTTTCATATATATATGAACAATATCATATAATTATATTAAATTTATATATATATATATATATATATATATATATATATATATATATATATATATATATATATATATATATATATTTAAATCATTTATTTGATAAGGCATTATCAAGGTAAGCCGGTCTTACTAAATCTTATTGTTTTTACATTTATTTACATTTAAAGTTAAAAAATTTGTTACACCAAAGATAATACTACTACGGATAAGATGAACCATTCAATGCTATATTTTTGATATTCTAATGGACTTTTAACGCCAGCCGATGTCCATCGAGAGATTTTCGCGCTATCCTTGAACGAAAGTTAAACAGTGTTGCCGGCAGATCTTTACTATTGGCGTGATGAAACGCGACTAGAAAATACACATACCGTTTAGCCGCCCGCTTTCGCTACTTCGTGTTCCGAATAAGGTACAAGCGACAGACATTGGCAATGTCGCACGGTTTGTTTCGCTGGGGCAGAGGTTACCGACTTAATTTTATTCGCATTTACGGAAGCATTGATATCTCCGAACTGATTCAAAACGCCCCATTTAAATGAACCATCTATTCGTAGTAGTATTATCTTTGGTTACACCATGCTACTAAACAATCTAACTCTTGTTGAACTAATTGACAATCTGATAAGAAACGAATAACAGCATACATTTTAAATCATTGGCATAACAGATACTGACAAAATTTAAAAACACTTACTATTTTATTTATAAATAAAAGAAAGAATATTGGACCTAAATGAGAACCCCGAGGAACACCAGATGTCACAGATGTGTCTTGCGATGTTGCACCATGCAGCTTTTAATTCTGTTTTTCAATTTTTCCCTAATGTTGAAAGATATCTTGATCAGAGAAAGATCTGGGGTTTTTAGGCGAATTAAACTGTCCAGCTTTTGATGTTGCATTAGCAGCGGCCACTCACTTGTTTTAAATGTCGTAACTTTTAGGCTTAGATACTGACCTGTTTATAAAAATAAGTTACTAATCCATTTGCATCAAAAATGTATACTTTATTTAAGTCCTAGGAGCAGCCGTTCTCAAAGCACTTGATTTCAATTTTTTATGGAAAATAAATTTTATCCATTGTTTTCAAACTTGCATAGTGATAGTTCAAACATGATCAAAGGTCTTCCAGGCACCAAACCCGAAAACGCCCAACCCCCCAAAATCACCCTCAAAAGTCCCCAAATCCCCAGTGACATTCGAGGGTGATTTTGGGGGGGTTGGAGGCGTTTTTGGGTTTTGTGCCCTGGAAGATCTTTGATCAGCGTGTCTAGAACTATCACTATGTAAAGTTTGAAAACAATTGGATAAAATTTATTTTCCAAAAAAAAATTGCAAGATCCTTTAAAGTGCGTTTATCTTGAGAACGGCTGCTCCTAGAGACTTAAATAAAGTACACATTTTTGATGCAAATAAATTTATAGTAACTTATTTTTTAATAAACAGGTCAGTATTCTAAGCCTAAAACAAGTTACGACATTTAAAACAAGTGAGGTAGGCCGTAGCTGGCGCCCTCTAGTAGCAACATCAAAAGCGTGGACGAATTTAAATTTCTCGCCTCAGAAAACCCTCAGATCCCGAATTTTGTACCGCTAGGTCATATGGTTAAAGAATTATTCAAAAAAAAAAACGATAAAAAATTAAAAGTTTAACACCCTGTATTTTTGTTATTATTAACTTCGGGTAAGGCAAGTTTACGTAAATTGCATTATTTTGACTCAAGGAATCTGCTGTTGCTCTGTGTCCCATTACTTTTGGGACATCCTGTATATATATATATATATATATATATATATATATATATATATATATATATATATATATATATATATATATATATATATATATATATATATATATATATATATATATATATATATAATAATAAGTATTGAACTAATTGACAATCTGATAAGGACCGAATAACAGCATACATTTTAAATTCGGCATATAACAGATACTGACAAAATTTAAAAACACTTACTATTTTATTCATAAATAAAAGAAAGAAAATTGAACCTAAATGAGAACCCCGAGGAACACTAGATGCACGGATGTGTCCTGCGATGTTGCACCATGCAGCTTAACAGACTATCTTTGGGATGACAGGTAAGAACGAATCCATTGCAATTGCAATTAAGAGTGCATTCGCGCCGCGAAAATTGGATCCAATTTGGGGTTCGGGGTATAATGTTTTTCTCAAAAACGGTATAAGTTATCGATAATTTTCAAAAACTTTATGAAAGCCAACACTTAAATCTAGACTTCTGCTGTAATAGTTTTTTAAATTTGGATTTAGTTTTTAATATTTCCTTGAGTGAAAGTCACCCGAAAATCAGTTATGTATTTTCTCTTAACTCGACTTATATTTCAAAAATCCGCTACAGCGGAGGCATAGATTAGGTATTTCCTTACCTTAAAAATGGTGTATAATTTATGTCATTTAAGTGAAAAATAGTTACCGAAAAACGTTATCTCCTGTAGGCTTGCAATCGGAAACAACATCGCATCGATACACCGAATTTGGAAGAACCTAAATAAAATATAATATTTTTAATGCGGCTATACGAAAATTGTGGTGTGGGAGTTTTTAGTCTCCGCTCACCGTCTGTCTCCACGTCCTTTGGCCCGACACCTAAGGTGTAGCGTAAATGCACTCTTAATTGCTTTGTCTACACAAAAGACGCAAATTAAATTATAAACTAAGGTAGTTAACAAAATATGAGAAATTGATTAGAGTAAAACGTAAGGCGTTAGCAAAACTGTTTAAAAAATTGATCGTGGGAGACAAAAAATTGTTGTGTCCTAAAAATACCGCTTTGAACTGATTTTTTGTCATTTTTAAGGTGTTATAACTTTTTTTCAGTAATTTTTTAGAAAGATGTACATAAGAACTGCAATTTATGTAAATTTCAGATTTTGATATCCAACCCAATCAAAGTTATTTAAACTTAAAATTAAGGATTAAAAAAAATTATATTTTTTGAAAATTCATAAAAATTAAAGAGTTAGTTTTTTACAAATAATATTTGTGGTTATACTACTAATACATACTAACAAACAAATAAATAAATCAGATTGTATTCGATTCTTCTTCTACTTGAAAAAAATTATAAAAAGTAAAATTTTTTTCTGGATATAGAAAAAAGAAAGATGGGTAAATAACAACAAAACCTTTGTTTCACCTTGCTAAATAATAAAAAAGATGGTTTTTGTTTTATCCTTTTATAAAAAATTCTTTTAAAGTTATAAATGTATTCGTAAACCCTAACAATCGCAAAATTAGGCGTGTGCATCAAAACCAAAATGGCCACATCAATTGACATTTTTACATATATTTTTTTAAATTTTGAGATAAATAAGAAAAACAACCTTAAAAGTTATATTATTTTTAAAAATGGTCAAGCAACCAACTTTGAACCACTTTAAATGGAATGACCCCTTGGTAAAAGCTAAAAAAGTGACCATTTGGCATTTACAATAACTGATATACGTCAATTAGGAAAGAACCTGAAGAGCCAAGAAGAAAGCTTAGGTGAAAGACCGTAAAAAGGAAGTTTCTTAAGGATCCCAACATGCCAAACCTGATTAAAAGTTTCGAGTCAAGAGCAATGATCTTGGATTTGCCAAGGAACTTAAGGGACTTGTTCTAGTTGTGTGAAACAAAGGGAAGAAGATCAGCTGTGGATCTCTTGTTAATAATCTGTACCAATTTTTTAATAGTTCTGAAAAAACTATTAACAATAGACTCAAACTTTATATAAATGGTCATTAAAAAAGATGCAGGATAACTTTTAGGTTTCTACAAACCGTTTATTTATTTATATTTTATATTTCTTCCTGTTTCAAAATTATTTCTTCCTGTTTCAAAATTGACCAATTTAGCTTAAACTGTTTAAATTTATGTTTAAACTTTTAAACATACGTTTATTTGTTTATTTTACTTTAATAAACAATTTTATTTTTGCCTAACAAATTTTTCATGTATTTAAAACTGTTTTATAATTGTATTTATAAAAACATATTAAAATAAAATAAAACACTAAAATCTGCATATTTCCATAATTAACAATTTAAATTTAAAAAATTTAATGTTTATAGGGTTCGAAATAAAATAACGTTTTTTAGCGTAACAGTAATTCATTAATTAGCTTTTAATGAATTTATTTTCGTAGAATTTCTATACGGAGTAGCTAAATTTTTATTTTAAAGGAGTCTTGTTATGAAATTAATGTATAGTTTGCGCAAGCTAACATTTTTACGTTGGCTTACATGAATCAGGCTATTTCAAAAACAAAAATTACTACACTCAGCGTCAAAATCAGCTGATTGGCGATAATCACCCAGTAATGGATTAAACGCGTTCTAATTTTTCTATTACATTTTTCTTGTGTTTGGGTGTGTTATTTCGTGTTTCAAAGTAATTAGTGAGATTAAAGATTACTGTGCAGTGTTTTTATTATTTTTTTTTTTTTGGTGTGGACTATTTGACATTTTTTATATTTCATAATTTATTTTATTTTGGAGTAAGTTTATGTTATTTTTATTGGTTTTAAGAAAAAAACATTAAAATAGTTTTTTTTAGAGTATGAATCACAGTGATTACTGTATATCCATAGGGGTGTTTTTCGATAAAACCTGGATCTTCTCGAACAGCTCTTTCTGCAGGTCTTGGCAGGATGACGACGTAAGATCTGTCAGAAAAACATCTGGTGAGGGAGCTTGGTAATAACTTTAGCTAGACTTACTTAAAATGCAAATTAAACTCTAAAAAATTATATTTCAGCGAAAAGATAAAACATTCTCGTCACTAATTATAAGCTAGAAAAAAATGTACTTTGCTACACTTAAAAAAAAGTCGAATGCACAGGGTAAAGCAGATATCACTTTCACAACCCTTTAATAAATTTTTGTTTTGCCTCATAAATGATCACAGTTTTACAAAAAAGCTTCCTCTTGTACACCGACAAGCTGTAGGAGACCTGTTTCTTTTTTATGAATATTTTCACGGTTTCTGCTCCAAAGCATTAGCTGTCGTAATTTCTTTTTTTGCATATCCTAATTAGAGGAAATTGAAAACCGACTCACATCCATCCCTTTATTGTCCACCCCATATTTCCCACTTTTTCCGCACCTTCATCTCTAGAGTTTTAAGACAACGAAATCTAGATATAATAAGTCTCCTATCAGTAATTTACCTCTGACTTCACTTTAGACACTCGTGGTATGAAAACACTTAGACTATAAGCATAAGGGGTATTCTAAGAAAAAATAAATATATGATAGATTCTGTAGATACCTCAGTTAGGGTCTCTTTCAAACATAGGACATATGATTAAACCTGTAGCTCTTAGACAACAATAAACTACAAAAAAATTAAATTCTTACTATCTAATTTGCACAGTAAAAAATATTTTTAAAAAATTATACTTTCAGTTTATGATAACACTTGCTGCATTCTTATGAAACATTAAAGTATATTTAAATTATTTACTATTAAAATACTTATATTTTCCTTAGATACATTATTCTACATGCTGGTTTCGAAAAAGGATTTGTTGATAGTGCCAGAGTAGAGTTTTTAAATCAAAAATAAAAGCAGGAGATTACTATGGCAAGATAAATGCCGAAAATTTTGAGAAGTGGATTAAAGATGATCCACTACCTAATTTAAAATGGCCTTCATTAATCATTTTTGATAATGCCCGCTACCATAGTAGGTTGTTAGAAAACTGACCAAGTAGTGGATGGAAGAAATAAAATATGGTAAAATGATTAGAAGATGTTAAATATTCCTTTTACAAAATCGACGACAAAAAAGATTTTGTGGTGCTTGATTCAGTGCATACCAAAGCCTTCCAAATTTTATTTCGTCGATGCTCTAATTCAGGAGGCTGCTCATCAAGTGCTGCGCTTGCTTTCATATCACAGTATATAAGCATCTTATTGCGTTAATGATACTTTAAATCAAAATAAATGATTTTTACTGTTTTGTTTTATTAATTTCATTATTTCAATATAGGAAGTAGCTAAATCGACTTTTCTTAAGACATCTTTAAAAAATAGTAAAATGGCTTAATATGAAATATGGAACCATTCTTTGTAGTGAGATATTTTATCAGGATATTTTATTTAGACTGTAAAGTTAAGAGTTTTCCTGTAAATATAACGAAACATCAGGTCGATTTGTTATTCAGAAATGGTGTACACTATTTTACATTTCTTTTACGTACCTAAGCGCTCTTATTAAAGTGTATTTTGGAACTAAGTCTGTACAAAAAGTGTAAAATAGTGTAAACTGTTTCTGAATAACAAACACCTAATAAATAAACATTATTCTGCACTATGTAGGCTTGTTCTAATGTCAGTATCGCTATGAAAATATAGGCACTGCTTTAGATTCCTTAAGTTCTTTTCAATGTTGTTTTTCGATGTAGCAGAAACGAAACTTTTAATTTTGTAGCTTGGCGGAAATAATAATTTTCAATAAAACATTATGGCCAAAGATCAAGCTTTCACAGTTTATGCAATTTTATGGACAGCAAGAAAAAATACTAATAAATTTAGTTATTGTAATCTATAAAACACATTTTTTAATATATTAAAATTTTGAAACTCCCTTTCCTCATCAGTACGGTTCTGACTAAAATTCTTATAGCAGCCAACTTAAATCTGAAAAACAAAATTTACTAATATGTGGGGATATTTGCATTGCCAACCTAAAAATGTTAGCTTGCATGAAGTATACAGTTGTATTCACTGAAAATGGGTACAAGTCTTATGACTACATTTTGCATATTTGCGTAAATCAGGCTTTTCTTATCAACGTCGATAGACAAAACAAAAACATAAAATGTGATAAATGATTTTAATGTATTAGAATATTTCTTTAACGCAAATTTTTAAACTCAACGTAACCAATAATAATAACAAAAACTGAAAATTATAGTTAATATTTAATTATAATGTAATATATGATTTATAATAAAATAAAAATAAAAAATTAATATTTGGTCATATGACCATTTTTTCGACTATTTGAACCAATCTGTCTGGAATTGAGTTAATTAAATTGACTATAACATTTGGATCAAGCTCTTCCCAGCAGTCGTGGATAACTTCCCATAATTCATTAGAATTGATTGGTCTAAAATTTCTTTAATATATTTCTTTTACAATTAGGCCCCAAACATTCTCTATGGGATTAATATCAGGACTGTAAGCGGGCCATGGCAAGACTTCAATATTATTACGATGAAACCATTCCCTCACAGCAATTGCGGTATGGACCGGGCAGTTATCCTGCTGAAAGACAAATGAGTTATTTGGATATATTTGTCCAACAGATGGGAGCATAACATTTTCCAGAACAGCCATGTAATGTTCGGCGTTAAACCTTTCCTCCAATCGCCAGCAGACACCAAGTCCATAAGCACTTATCTAACCCCATACATTTACTGAAAATCGCCCAGGTCTGAAAGCAAGATCGCTAGTATAGACTTCTTCGAATCTTGTATTGTCTGGACGGTAGGCACGAATTTGTCCATTATATGTTGACTGAAAAACCTTTTCATCAGTGAATACTACCGTGTTCCAAAACTGGTGGTCACGGTATATATAATTTAGGGCGAAAAGTAAACGAGACTGTTTTCGTTCTTCTGTGAGCATCATTTTTTTTTGCAGCTACGCGGTTTTTAAGTCAGATTCTTTGACTCTTCTGCTAGCTGTAGGTTGAGACCCAGGAAATCCTGTGTCAATGACAGCGTTTCTTGCAGTTTCAAAAGGATTTGCCCTTAGATATTCCAGAAATGCATTATCTTGTTCAGGGACGGAAATGCGTGCTGGACCAGAACCAAATTTTTTTTCAAAGAACCCTCTTGAACCCAACGTTGCTTAATTCTTGAAATAGTGTTTTTGCCTCTTCCGGTAAAATCAGCTAATGCACGTATTGACCACCCATCTTCAATTCTAGCTATTATTTGAGCTTTTTCAATTTCAGTTAAATGACGAGGCATTTTGAAAATTTTTGGCACTGACAGGCTTGTCAAATTCAATCAAAAACGATTTACACTATAACAATTTTAGTGTACCCATTTTCAATGAATACAACTGTACCTACTATTTCCCTGCTATGCGACTTACTCATATATCTGATTTTCTGCGTCTATTTATGTGTCTCTGGAAACATATAAAACAAAATACAATCCTTCGAAACAGATATTTACTCGGTAACAAAGCAATACGTTATCATTTTCTTTATTAAAGTCTCCGAATTAGAGTCGTACAAAAGATCTATAGGACCCAAGAGAGTTAATAACATCTAACAGCCATATACTGAATTCACACAAATACGTATACATGTAATATGGCTCAGGTAACTTGTTAAGGTACTTTAATTTAAAAAGTTAATAATACTAAAATTTAATTTAATATCAATTACAACTTTTAACACTATAAATAACAACTATGTCAAAAATGGTTGTTGAATTTGCCAACTTATTTACTTAAAATATTAATTTTGCCAGTTTTTAAAATTAAGAAACAGATAATAGTTGCTGGAGGCTAGGTCTGGTGAGCAGGACAGTTTTTATCAATGGCGCCCTGGGCTATATATCAATAAGCGCCCTAGGGCCTAGGCATTAAAATTATCTAATATGATCTTAAAATATTTCATTGCAGTTATAAATAAAATTATATTGTTAAATGAAGTTCAAGGATAACAAAAATAGTCATGACAATCCCTAATAATTTTTTATGATAGGAAATAAATAGGAAATAGCAATATATTAATTTTTTTCTCATGTCAATAAATTCAATTTTATTTGCACTACAATATAATACATAACAAAAATAAAATAAAAAGAATTTATAATAATAAAAATATTGTAATAAAGATCAAAAAATATTTTTAACAAAAAAAACAAACACACATAACTATACTAATTATAATAATTATTATCATAAATTAAATTGATGTATTAAATAATAAACTTCTTCCTCGCTTTACTTTGGGCAAATTCATTGATTACTTATTTTACATCTATTCTTTCTAAATAATCCGATTCTATAGAATTCTAGATTCTATTAAGGTGAACGACTTTTATCAAAGGCGGGACAAATAATTACAGAACGTCGAAATAGAATAAATTCAAAGAAGGCAAGCATGATCATATTTTTAAATTCAAAGGAAAACATTTAACTTTTTAGTAAGCACTTAAAATTTACGTTTTTCTTTGCTATTTTTTTGTTGTGTTTTTAATCAATTATTTTTATGTATATTTTTGCCAGCTTTTCTTTGTCTGGTTAATTTGTTTGTTTTTTGATCCGCTTTTTTCCTCTATATTATGTTTATGGAAATAAAAATGTTGGTATTTTTAGTTTTTTGTAATAATGTAATTTGTAATTTATTATAAAATAGCGACCTCTAGAATTTATTAACTTTAAATATAATAACAACTTTTATTACATTTATTAGCTTCTAGGTACTATCGAATGAACTAAGATAATACCCCATAAACCCCAATTATAAATATTTTTGAGTTAAACAGCGATTTAAGTCACCGTTAAAGGAAGTGGCGACTCATGAGTTACCTTCACCGATATGACTTAAAAATCGTCGTTAATCTCATCTCTAATATGCATAAAAAGTGCGAGTGCGAGCCACGAACGCTACCTTCCTCAGCAAATTTTACTCATGACTTACCTTCACCGATATGACTTAAAAATCGTCGTTAATCTCATCTCTAATATGCATAAAAAGTGCGAGTGCGAGCCACGAAAGCTACTTTCCTCAGCAAATTTTACTCGGGGTGTGCATTAATCCTTTTCCGAATTTATTTATTGAGATATGGAGATTTAAGCATATTTAAAAATTTCTCATCTTTACGTTCATGGCGCCCCTTAAGTTACGGCGCCCCTGGGCTGTAGCCCAAACAGCTCATGGGGTTAATATAGCCCTGCTGGTTAGTATGTTGTATGGGGCAAGAATTTGAACTTTAATTCGTTGATCTTAACCATTGCAACTACCGAAAAATGGGCAGTTGCCTCGTCATGGTGAAACAAGATTTTTTTTCGATAGGACGTTTATTTTTTATTTCATCCTTAAAATATTGCATTAACTCTGCGTAGTATTGTCCACTAATCGTCTTACCCTTTTCTGTAAATATCAATCGACAGTGATTCTTTTTGCATCTCAAAAAACGGTCGCCATAACCTTATTAACCGATAAAATTGTTTTTGCTTTCTTTGAGGTTGGTTCACCTGGTCCAGTCAATTGTTTCGACTGCTGTTTACTTTCAGGAGTGTAATGGTAAATCCATTTTCACCCACAGTAATAAATAAAACGAAGCAAAAGTTCGCTAAGGTTTTGCTTGTAAAAGACCACATTTTTGATTGAAACAGTTTTTCGGTGCAAACGCGGCACTCACCTAACAGATACCCAAAATGTTCTTGTTAAATATTGCGTACATGTTCAGTTGTCATCCTAGTAGTCTCAGCTCTTTGAGTGACTTTAAATTTGATCCGCCATCACCATTTTATGTTTTTTAAATCATTACGAGAGTTGTGACCTCTCAACGAGGCGTCCAGTACATAGCTCGTCAGAAGTGCTCGTGCGACCTTTCTTAAATTTAAAGACCCACTGTTTAACCGCTGAATATATATGCCAATGGTCTTTGTCGCGTCAAAACACCGCTTTCTGTGACATCAGCGAATTAAAGCGACGCCGGGCACGGATAGTAATTGAATAGGTGATCGCCAGTGAACACCGTGTGCCGTTGCGTGTGGTTCAGAACCCAGGTTAACTTCTAGGTCCCGCCTGGCTGACATTACCCATACGGTCATGTGGGGTAGTTCAGAGGTAGTAGTGATTTGTATAGCGTCCGTGGAAGCATCACCGCGTTGTCTAAAGAGGTGCCGAGAAATGCATGCAAGACTTCGTGGGCTGTCATAAAGATAAAAACTGTTGTTAGGCTTTTTAAATAGAAATGTTTAATCACTGCATGCTTCTTTGAGTTTTCTATTTTCACGAAAGCAATCGTTATGTCTTGTTCAGTCGACTCTCAAATATATACTCAAATCGACCTGAAAATTTATATACAAGCAGGTAAGACCTAGGATTATAAAATACAAGCCAAAATTCCAAAAATTAGATCTGCTGGAGCCATCTCTAGGTCAGTGATTTAAGATGCGAGAGCAACATAATTCATGTATTTTTATAAATTTACTTAATAATATTATATACTAAGTGACATAGAAAATGCACACCAAGTAGGAGTGCTGTATTTTTAAGCACACTTTACGCTTTATAGGTCTACTGACAAATAAAAAGTGATTAAAATTAAAATTCGAAATTTTGCTAAATAGCTGAGATATTTCATCTTATTGTTTATAATGTGTCGAAGCTCCTCTCTTCGCTAAACATTCGTTAATCCACCGCGGCATTGATTGGATTAGGTGGTTGATGTCTTCTTGGTGTATTGTATCCCAGGCCATCTGAATTTGATTTCGTACCTTTTTTTCACCATATCTCATACATGTTCGATAACGGAAATGTCTGGAGATCGAGGAGGCCACTGAAGCAAATTTACACCGGACGCTTCTAAAAAGTCTTAATTAACACATGCGACATGAAGTGGATTTTGCAATGTTTTTAAAAAGAAAAGCAGATGTGGTGGCAAAACTTCGTGGATATAGCGCTGGGCAGTCATGCTACCTGAAATGAACACTTATCGTAACCTACTTTCAATGGCATCCCATACCATGACACCCACAGTGAGATGAATATGCCTTTAGATGGAAATTTGGACATTCCGTCTTTCACCACGTCTCCTTCTTACTCTTGCACGGCCATCGTGTGCGCCCAAACACAATTTGAACTTATTGCTAAATAAGATTGAGTTCCATTTCATATTTCATTCAAGACTCTCCCTACTCTATACCAATCGCTACCGACGATGCGGTGGAATCAGAGGTAGTTCAAGATGGGGACGGTATAAAAACAGTCCAATAGACCTTATTCGGCAATAAACTGTCCTCATTGTTATTGCCCTTCCTACAGCATCAAGCCACTGGTTCGCAATTGCCCTTTTTGTGGCAAATAGATCTCTAAGTGCTAGTTGCCTCAAATAACGATCCTGTCGCTCTGTAGTCTGTCTATGGTGTCCAGTACCTCTAACTCGTCGATTTCGGCTTTCTTGGAACCACGCTCGACAACATTTCATTACTGTAGCTTCGTTTCGATTCACCCGATTAGCGAGTTTTTTAAAAGAAAATCCAGCTTTACGTAACCCGGTATCCCACCCCTTTCAAACTCGAAAAGTTTAGTGAAATTAGCGCGTCTGCGAACTCTAGGCATGATAATGCAATGAAACAAATGGAACCAAACAAATCCAACACACAAAAATAATGAATGAAAAAAATAAATATGTATTAAGTAAACATGTTCATATTGTTCGAATCCTGATATTACAAAAAAAGTAAAAAAGTACGGCTCGGAATAAGCATGATAGCAAATATGTTTACAAGCTTTTATCAAAATTCAATAAATAATTCTGGGTGTTGCATTTTCAATGTCACTTAGTGCATAATATTTTAATAAACTTTAATCGATTTAAATAGTCTCTCTTTTTTATTTTTAGACCGAAATTTATATTACTGACAATCCAGCCGAAATTTGTATAGTGAATACCGATGTTATTTAAATTATTAAAAAGCCGCGTGGTCCGTCGGGTTTTCAAAGCTGGGATTTGCAGACATTTTGATTGGCACCAAACCCGGAACTGCTATTAACTTCCACTCTATTATACACAGATCGAAAATTCAAGATGTAAATGTCAACGTCGAGTTTCCCGTTTTTTAAATAATTCAGGAATATTTAATATCCCATAGGTTAACACAGGATTGCACTTGGGAAATGATATTCGGTGACTTGAAGTACAAAGTTAACTGTTTCATTAAGATAAACCGAGTGGGTAGATGTTAATATTTAAACAAATAAAATACTAGTAAAAATTCAAATCGACGATTTACGCTTTTTCACTTATATCTTCAGAACTGAATTTTCAAGAAAAAATTTAGCTGCACAGTCAAAATTAGCAATATATTCTCCAAAACTTTTATATAATTTACAATATATTATATAAATATATAATATATAATATATAATATATATATAATATATATATATAATATATAATATATAATATATAATATATAATATATAATATATAATATATAATATATAATATATAATATATAATATATAATATATAATATATAATATATAATATATAATATATAATATATAATAGATAGAATATTTTAAAAAATGTTAGGAACATTTTACCGCGAGCACGGGGAAAAAGAAACAGCCAAAATCGCTTAGTCCACGCGGACGAAATGCCAGTTATAGAGTGTGGTCATTTAAGTGTGCAACATATGTTTTTTATTCATTGCACAATCGAAATACAAATATTGCCGAAAGTTGGTGCATATTTGATAATCATATTAGGTGCACTTTGAATGGTTGCAAGCCAAACAACATATATAGGGTAGGTCAAAAAATATAAAAATTGTACAGGGGTAAAGTACCCTAATTTCCAAAAATTCAACAAAATGTTATAAAGAAAAGTTGTTAACAATTAAAATTTATGCCTAAATACCACAACATGGCCTCCTAAGATTTTTTTTTTTTTTTGGAAAAACCTTTAATATTTTTCTTATTATGTTTTTAAATATTCAGCCCAAACATTCTCATAAATTATTCAAAATCAAATCAATTTTGCAAGCCTTTGTTTAAACTTAAGCATATTTGTAAAATTAACATAGATTTTATATTTTTTAAGGAATGACAAATTTTATGTTTGTTGCACCGATATTAAACACAACTCTAAAATTTTTCAAAAAATCTCTTTTATAAGGTAAAACATCAGTCATGATAATATGCCTATTAAAAAACGCTTATTTAAAGTGCAACATTCTTATTTTAAATGTTTATTAAAAAACTGTACAAATTAATAGACATCATAAAAAACCTCTTAAAATTATCGCGGATACTCATGAAAAAAAAACAAGTAAGGGTTAAAACTAAACATTATAACAGTTTGATGACAATAATATTTCTTTCTTGAATGGTTATTTTTCGCTTATTATGTTTATGTTATTTAAAATGCCTTCTCCAAGACAGTTTACGTTAGCCGAGAAGGCACTAACCAAATCATTGCTTTATTACTTTTAAGATACTGATGTTTACCTTATTAAAAAGAATTTTTTAAAATTTTAAAGTTGTTTTTAATATCGTTGCAACCAACATAAAGTTTGTGATTCCTAAAATTTAAAATATGTATAATTCAAAATAATTTTAAAAGTTTATTCAAAAAAAAATTTCAAAAAAACAAAAATTCTTAGAAGGCCATGTTTTGGTATTTAGGCATAACATTTAGTTCTGAACAAATTTTCTTTTTAACATTTTGCTGAATTTTCTGAATTAAGGGTACTTTACTTTTGTACAAGTTTTATATTTTTTGACCTACCTTGTATGCTGTTTAACCTCCTGCAACCATTCTAGTGCACCTAATATGATTATCGAACATCCACCAACTTTTGGCAATATTTTTATTTTGATTGTGCAATGGATTAAAAAAATCCCATATGTTGCACACTAAATGGCCACACTGTATATATCATACATAACATATAGGTGTTCGAAAAATATAGGGCCTAATTTTAGGAGGTGATTCTCCATTTAAAAATTTTAAAAAAGTTGTTATAAATATAGGTCTGAAATTGCATAGTTTCTAAGATACAGGGTGTTACACTTTCTTTGAAAAAATAGGTTTTGTAATTACCCTTAATACTGTAAGGTAATTTAGGCCTAATTAAATTAAAATTAATAAGTTCAGGGCCATCTTAGGGGACACCTTATTGAAAATAATAATGCCGATAATGTAGTTGACGTTAACAACCTCTAATATGTTCATTTTCGATTGAGGAAATCCACTAGTCAGTAACCATAACTATTGATTTTTTAAACCGGTGAAATAAATTTTTCGGTTATTGTAACTATGGTTATTGACTTTTTGAACCTATGCAATACATTTTTTGTTAAGCTGTTTTTTTCTATCCAAAGTAAATAGATTACCGGAAACAACAAAATAATAAATTAAGTATAATATGTGATATAATATATTATAATCTGCTCGAAACAGTAAGCAAGTGGTTGTATTTTAAACACTAGTTTTAAATGTTATGTTTAAGATTAGTCATTATTTTAACCCTTTCTCTTACATGATATTCCATAAATGCATCATTGTTATAATTTTTAACACTATGTTTGAATATTGGTGTTTAAAATGACCATCAAACTTCTGTGGTGTTTATTCTAAATGTCAGTGGAAAATTGAAAAAACTAAGGCCAAAAGCAAGATGATCCCTAATAAATTAATAATAACTATGTTTTTGCTATTTTAAAAAGATACAAAAAAAATAAGATAAATTCAAAAAATATATCTTTTGTGGCTAAACCAATTTGGAATTTGATAACTTTCTAATTAACATTAATTGGTGTAGAGTAATTCTTCAAACTGTAAACCTTAACTTCCTTGCTGCAATTAAAAGCCAAATTATAATTAGGTTTTTAGCGCAAGTAACGTATTCCAAGCCAAGTAGATTTATTGGAAAATTTTATTCTGTGATGAATAATTTCATAAATTTTTTTGAACAATGCAATGCTTTTTTTTTTAAAGCGCCGCATTGAAAAAAAATCCAAAAACACCTATTTTCCAAACTGAACGAAGATTTTCAAAACAATTTTTATTTGGAAAATGCCTGTTGCGTACCATTTTTGTACACACGCTACAGTTAAAGATAAAATTATATTTATTTTTAAAAATGTGTACCCTTGGCTTGTTTTTGATGATATGTCATGGCGACAAATCTTCTTTTCACACTTTTTTTGCGTGGCACTTAATCGTCTATTTTTATTTCAGGTTAGTTCTAAAATGCCAGTGGCTACCAAAATGTTTAACCACTTTCACTTAATGAAATTAGTCTTAATTAATAGAAGAGTGGATAAATAATGGTTATCAAAATTAATTTAAAAATTGGTAAAATAAACACGACTTAAAGGCTTTTACAAAATTTGGCGTAATATAATATATATCATATAATATATAATATATAATGTATAATATATAATATATAATATATAATACATAATATATAATATACAGTGTGTCCCAAATTGGGCCTACATGTATTGGTAACTCGGGAACCATTAGAGCTACAGTGTTGGTTAAATTAGGAAAGTTTTAGACAATTTAATTGAAAAATTAAATTTCTTTCAATTTTATTTATCTTTTATGGTTTTTGAGATAATTAAGAAAAACCAAAATGGTGCATTTTTAACTTTTGCCTGTAGCTCGCAAACTACCAATTTTACGGTTTTAAGATTTCTACATTATTAGAACACTTTTTTAAGAAGAACTTAATTTAAGTAAAAATATTTTCTAACTTTATTTGTTTTTGAGATATTTACCCAAACTTTGAATTTTCATACGGAAGCCATATTGGATTTTTACATTTTTGAAAAGAGATCTTCAAGAGCTTTTCATTGATGTATCACAAGTCTAGGTTTTCAGACTTCTTAAGCTCTAAAAACGATAATTTTTGTTTATTTGATAGTAGGCTTAGACTAGACTGCCTAATGGCCGCCCCGTTTCATAAAAAACAAATGATACGCATCCGGAGCGGCATCAACCTAACCATAGACATTTAAGATTCTTAGTGATTAACTTGTTACCCTATGAATCTTTTGTGAGAGCGAAATTCTAAACTTATACAAAAAAAGTGATGCTTTTTGCAAAAATTAATACTTCCTAATATTACCTTAAACTGATAATAATTAAACACAACTGTAAAACAAAAATGTATCAGTAAACATTTTCCACACATTACCCGCATTTTTCCAACACCTTGCAGTAACCCGGCGTAACGTGTTTAGGTTGATGGAAGCAAACACATCCCGTACCCTGTGTTCTAGTTCCAGCCTAGTTTCGGGCGGAGAAAACTCGTACACCTCATTTTTTGCGTGTCCCCACAGGTAAAAATCAGGGGGTGTGATGTCCGGTGATCTAGCTGGCCAAGCAATTGGCCCATTATTAGAGATTATGTTGTCATTAAAGGTATTTCTAAGGACCTCATCACCTCCCTGGTACTGTGCGCTGGACATCCTTTTGCTGGAACCACAAATTATTCATTTATTTGGGGAACTGTATTTCTTGGCCGGTAAAATCTGTTCTTGAAAATAGCAAATTCTTATCTCCATTCAGAGTTTCTTAAAAAAATGGTCCATAAACGGTTGTCTAAAACGAAAAAAAAATGTTTTATCCAATTGTGAGACGTAAATTAAAGGTGCATTTTAAATTACCTATGAGCCACACCAGACATTAAAACCAAACCTTGTTTGTGCCGTCTTTCTTCTAAATTTTTGGTTTTTGTATCCCAGCAGTGATTCCCAATTTGTAAACCGGGTTCCGTCTGTCAGAGAACCTTGGTTTGGGAAAAGGGGTATCTGTTGACATTTAGTAATAAACCATTGACTAATGTCTATTGAAATCATCCCCTGAAGTCTGGACAATACGTGGTTTATATGGATGAAAACGGTGTTTTTTAAAAACCGATGCACAGTGACTAGGAATTGTTGTCTGTTCTTCCACTTTTCTAACCGATGTTGTGGGATCATCTCTAACGTTTTCCATTATAATCGCCTCTCTTGCTTCATTATTTTTTGTATAAGTTTTGTGATTCGGTTTCCAAAAATCCATACTAAAAGTTCGTAACTAAAATCTAAAATGTCTTTGGTTAGGTTTTAGCCCGAAAATTTTCTTCGTATGGGTGTGCAGCTTCTGTTTCTGTTAGATTTAAAATACATTTCATATCCACCTTTTATCATTGGAAAATTAAGAGCCTTATTGTAAATACTTAAAATAATCAAAACTTGAATTTTTTTGAAGGCGTTTCTAAACGAGAAATAAGATGCACGTTTATTTTGTTTACATTATTTAAATTATAAGATGCGTTTTTTTTTGTTTGTTTTTTTTTAAACGGGGCGGCCTTACGCAGTCTAGTCTAAGCCTACTAATAAACAAAAATTTCGTTTTAAAAAACAATCTAAAACCTAGATTTGTGATAATCAATGAAAAATCTTGAAGAGCTCTTTTTAAAAATGTAAAAATCCCCAAATGGCGTCCTAGAAAATCCAAAGTTTGGGTAAATATCTCAAAAACAAATAAAAGAAAAAATTTTTACTTAAATTAAATTCTTCTTAAAAAAGTGTTATAATAATGTAAAAATCTTAAAACCGTAAAATTGGTAGTTTCGAGCTACAGGCAAAAGTTAAAAATGCACCATTTTGGTTTTTTAATTATCTCAAAAACCTAAAAGATAAATAAAATCTGAAAGCAGATTTTTTGAATTAAATTTCCAAAAAATTTTCCCAATTTAACCAACACTGTAGCTCTAAGGTTCCCGGGTTTCCAATACATTGGAATTTGGGCACACTGTTTTCATAAATATAATTCAGTGTGTCCCAAATTCCGCCTATTTGTATTGATATTTCGTTTAGTTTACAAGATAAACAACGTTTAAATGGGGAATGTTTTACATGAATTAATGCTGATTTCGATTGTGAGTTAAATTTTTTCTTAAAAAAAATTTGTTCTGAAAAAAAATTTGCCAAAAATTCATTTTGTTTTAATTTCGAAATGTTCTAAAATATGACATTACTAGGACACTTTTTAGCGACGAACATTTTGCCACCAATTTTTATCTCTGATCGTGTGTATTTTACACGAAATGTTTTAGCCCATTTTTTCCCCTGTCGTAACTTCGGTCTCGTTTCACATAAGAGTATGCAAATTTGGTATGTAAATTCACATAAATATTTTTACTTATTACCTGTAAAAAAGTTAAGAAACTTATGTCATGTGATCTTTAAGATATTCGATTTTGAAAATCGCCCAATTTATTACTGGGTGACTGACTGAATTACTTATTGACTTATCAAAATTATGGGGCACTTTCCGAGGGAGAAGAAGTTTGAACTTTGGTATGTACGTAGGTTTTAGGGCAAAATTTAAGAAAACATTTTAAAAACTGCACGTTTTTACTCGGAACGCCCTAAAACAGTTTCATTATACCGTATATTTATGGGGTATTTTAGAATTTTGCAATCTGATTGAACCTAAGTTTTAAGGTCA
>JAHBCN010004446.1:0-63955 GCA_019359885.1 Listronotus oregonensis
TGTAAATATGTACCATTTCTAGGAAAGTTCTTTTGCCCCCAATTGTCAGTTTTATCTAAATTCTTTTCAAAAAGTCCATAGGTTTCCAAAATTTTAAAAGTGAAAAAAGAAAACCACTTCGGGCCACTTTTAAAAAGGATCAACCAATTGATTTCCATGATCCCCCTTTAGACTAGATCACATTCACGGCATAATTTGATAAATTACGTTATAAGATTCTTTGTTATCTATTGGGTTTTAGTTTTAGTAAAAAATGGAACCAGTTTTTGAGGCATTTTTTGCTATTTTAATGTCATTATTATTAAAGAGTTTTATAAGTTTAGGTTTTAAATCCTTATATGGAATAGAAAAAAAGAGGCTTCCCTGGTTCTTGAGAAAATTCACCATGAATTGAATTTTCTGTTATATCTCTGTCTTGCGTATGCAAAAGTGGTTGATTAATTTTATGGGAAATTTTAAAATTTATTGTGTGCTTATTTATTTTTTTAATATGTTTTGGGTAGGAATTCTCGCAAAATATTTTAATTTTTTTAGGCCTTTTCTCTGTAATCGGGATGTGAAAAAGAAAACAGCTCGTCTTTTCATCGCTAAGATAAGATTGATCTTCATGTTTGTTGGATGATAAGAGTGGTAGCTTATGAACCTGTTAGAACAGTAAGGTTTTCATACCAGGGTTTTAAGAGTACCTTTGGGTCACGTACAACAAGCATATTCTAAAAAAGGTAGGCTGTTGTTAACCTCATGCTCCACGGTAAATTGAAGATCTTGGTTATAAGAGTTAAAGATTTCTAGGTACATCTACTCTATATATATATATATATATATATATATATATATATATATATATATATATATATATATATATATATATATATCATCAGAAATAATCAAAACAACCCGGGTTATTACTTATCCTTAAGAGTTAATTATTTAAAAAGTGGCCTTTTCAATTGATCCATTTCCACTACTCGGTTTCAGTTTTTTTCTATATATATATATATATATATATATATATATATATATATATATATATATATATATATATATATATATATATATATATATATATATATATATATATATATATATATATATATATATATATATATATATATATATATATATATATATATATAATATATATATATATATATATATATATATATATATATATATATATATATATATATATATATATATATATATATATATATATATATATTCATCAGAAATAATCAAAAAAACCCCAAGGGTATGAAACTTATCCTGTTTTTTTGGTTTTATTTTTAGAATTTTTTAATCTTTTTTTTTAAATATGACGTATATAAGTGTGAGTTTTTTTAAATGTGTATGTCTAAAAAACAATGTGTTTCTGGTAGTGTTTTAAAACTTTTTAATTGTAATTTTTAAAATTTTGGAAAATTTTAGAATAAAACTTGAAAAAGCACAATATAATGTGCGAAACGTTGTGCTGAAATTGCTCTTAAAAAATTTTTTGTCAACCTATACCCAAAAGAAAAACTCTACAAATAAATATATATATATATATATATATATATATATATATATATATATATATATATATATATATATATATATATATATATATATATATATATATATATATATATACATATATATATATATATATATATATAAAAAAAATATATATATATATATATATATATATATATATATATATATATATATATATATATATATATATATATATATATATATATATATATATATATATATATATATATATTGCATTTAAAAGGGCGATGTGCTTCCGCCTAACTCCTGCGCTAGAACTTTGGGATAGCTGACGGGTTTTACACCGAATACAGCCAGCTGCTTTTTTATCCATATTTGCATATAAGCTATCACCAGATAAATTTTCTAGTTGAGAGAAAATCATTGAAAGTATATTTTTTTTTTATGTTCAAGCGACCAGTTAACGTAAAATGTACCATCTTATTGTCAGCTGATTTTTTTTTAAGATATTGGGTTAGCTACATTTTAACAAGTTTTTAAATGGAAGGAAATATGAATTACGGGGGCACTCGGGGGGATTAGAAAACCTTAATTTTTAAAGGTGTCAATTATTGGCTTCCCTTATTATTTTGGACAAAAATTCTATGAAAAAAAAATCAAAAAGTTTATTGAAGAACATGCAAATCTACGTCCATGGAAAAAAAAATAATTTTTTTGGTTACACCCTAATATATTTTTAATTATTGTTACTTTATTATTACCTCCTATTTATGAACAACAATAAAAATATCAGTTAGTTGTGAATTAACGTTGTTATTTTAAAATTACTGCTTTGTCATTATTATAATAGCTACCGCGGCTCATTGTCCCAACGGAACCGCAGCTGACGTTCACGAAACTTTATAGTACAACACTCTGATGCATTTTACCAATTTTCGGTTGAGAGGAAATTGGTCATGTAAATCTGTTACTGGCTCCTGGACCAATACTTATTCCTTAAAACAAAAAAATTGTCAAACTTATACTGATTGTAAATCAATAGTGTTTTAATATCCGTATTAGCTTTGGTTGGTATTTTATTTACTCCGCTTTTATCCGATATGTAATATTTGAACTTAGCTGCGGTCCCCGCTGTCGATCAGGCGAGTGAATACGTCTTGTTAGCCACTTGTGACGTAGATACCCTTTTCACGGGGAAAGAGTTTTAAATGCTTGTAATTCTGTAAAAGAAATTTGTATGAAAATATTTAATAGCGTTGTTTAGATGTAAAGGGTTATTTTAAGTCAATAAAAAATATGTGCAAGAGGCCTTAATACCAATGATTGATTTCGCATCAGGTTCCTTATAAAACATTTTAATAAAACATAAGTTAAGCAATAACTTTATTTTTAATTATTTCAAAACGTGTTTTGTGACAATTTAAAGAAAAATTAGTACTTTACTTTTAAATTTTCTTAAACATAAAAATAGCATATTTACAAGAGGAAAATATGTTTTACAGTTTGATAGATATTGTTTGTGGATTTTTTTTGCGTAGCAACCGTTTAAAACTGTATCCCTTTTTATTATTTTTTACCACAGGATAAAAAAAAATAGTCAGATAAACGGTAACAAAGGGTATCATTGACAACAACATTTTTTGTGATAGATTAGTTGCTATTTTTCTTCCAAATTCTTTACTTTTGTTTAAATTATGGAAATCTTTTTAAACCGTGAGAACGTCGATATTAATTTTATTTACAGTAATTGCAATGGTAACGCATATGCCGCTGTACGAGAGTACCCGAGGAGGTTTCCTGCATGAAGATTTCCACATTGGAAAGTATTTGTCCGGTTACACATAAACTTGCTAAAATATGGATCCTTTATACGTGCTCGAGGGCAAGGAAGGCCTATGAAAAATTATGATTATGAGAAATAGAATTGAATAAATTCCTCAAATATCATTAAAAACCCTGGAAACAAATACGAATACCCCTAAATCCATTTTCGGAGGGTACAAGATTTAAAAGACGAAGATTTTGCAGTTCAGGTAGAATTTTGTCGTGGAATTCTAGACCACCAAAATTGTTCAAGAAAAATTTTGTGGTCGGATGAAGCAATATTTTTAAGAGGTAGGGTATTCAACAGCCGTAACACACATTTTTTGAGTGTCGAGAATCTGAGAGTGGTTTGAAGAATCAACCACCAACATAGGTTTTCTATGAGCAGGAATGATAGAAGACAAATTGATAGGCCCAATAATTTTACCAAATAGACTAACCGGTCGTTATTATTTAAATTTTGTTCAAACTGATCTGGGAGAATTACTAGACGATGTTCCCATTGGCACTCGGCTAGAAATGATTTTCCAACAGCGAACTGGTGAAAAACTGGCTAGATAAAGATTTACTGGTAGGTGGATAGGCCAATAAACTGGCCAGCGTGATCTCCCGAACTTAGGGGTTATTTTTTGTGGGGTAATATGTGTAACATTATTTATGCCACATAAATTGATACCCCTGACGAGCTTCATAGACGAATTGTCGCAGCTTCAGATCAAATTAAAGGAAATTGGTTTGAAATTCTTAGATTAACCCAAAATATAAGAAAAAGATCCAGTTTTGCATTTAAGAAAATGGAGACTTGTTTGAACATTTACTCCAAATAAACCAGTGTTTTTAGTGTTTTTTACCTTAAATACATTTACCTATTAATTTTTAATTAATTACCACAATACATTTGAATGTCATTATCAAGTGTGTCAATTTTGTTTTAAGGCCTCCTACTAAATGTTAAATTTTGTTGTTTTTAAAAGCTGAAGAAATAAAAAGAAAATTGGCATATAAAAATGTTTTAGTTATTTTTTAGGCTCACCCCCCTAAATGATACGCATCTGACTAAGTAATAAAATTCTGGTATCCATATTTGGATTTAGCATATCAAAACTAGTAATATCCCAAAATTTAAAAAAATATATTTTAAACCGTATCGGAAATAATTAGAAAAAACATCTTTCAAGTGTGCCCCTTAAAGGGGCGTAGCTCTCTTAGGGGGTGTTTGCCGATATATGTTTATAGCAAATAGTAAGGTTATTTTTGACCATTAAATACAGGGTTAAAGTTTCGTCCACTAATTTTAGGACACCCTGTATACAGTAGCTATTTATGGTTTTTACGAACATACTCATTAAGATTCAGTGTTATATTTTATAATACAGGATATTCTTTAAAGATATGCTAATATCTTCTTGGACTTATTTAAAGAAAAAACTTCCTATGAACTTATGTCCTAAAAGTCTTAACTATTGAGATACAGAGTGATAAATTAAAAAAAAAATAGTTTTCAGATAAACGGTAACAAAGGGTATCATCGCAATAAATGGCTATTGGTAATTTTTTTAACCAAATTTATTTTATAATTGTTATTGGGAGACCCACGATCTAGGCAAATCAATAAATAAAACTTAAAATTACCACATTGCCAGAACAATTTATTACTACTAAAATTACCAAATAATTAACATATTTTTATGCTTACTATTGTGGCTAACGCTCAATTTTAATCAAGTTGTTGAAAACCAATACCCCAAATAATATTCCTCCACTAGAAATTTAATATCCACAACTTTGTAAAGTTTAATACATAAAGTATTTTGTAGTAAGAACTTAGGGTTTCTACCATAAACTTTCTTTAGAGATAACATAACTTTATAGCTTCTTTGGAGTTCTGGTTAGTAATTTGTTACCTTTGACATATTTTACAGTGGTTAAATTATAGAGATACTAAAAATTTAAGGTGTGAACTAGGAGAAACTTAATAGGTTGAGAAAATTTGTAAATCGACTATAGAAATGAAGAAATTAAAAAAAAATAACCCATAGCCGCAAATTAAAGACCCTAAAATATACTGTTTTTTTAAATTTTAAACTGACTTTAATTATTATATCCTACTAACGCAAATTCTCTCATTGTTTAACCGCGCCCCAACTTAAAAATTAACAGTTGCTTCATTGTTATTCAGTTTATTCGTGTCCCAAAATTAGTGGACGAAACTTCAACCCTGTCTTTATTGGTCTAAAATAACCATACTTTTTCCTATAAAATATATTGGCAAACACCCCCTAAGAAAGCTACGCCCCTTTAAAGGTGTACTCCTGAAGATGGTTGTTTCTAATTATTTATGAAACGGTTTAAAATAAAATTTAAAACCTTTGCGATATTACTAACTTTGATATGCTTAATCTAAATATAGATAAAAGAATTTGATTAATTAGTCAGATGCGCATCATTAAGGGGGTGAGCCTAAAAAAATAACTGAAACATTTTTATAATCCCACATTTCTTTTTTTTTTTTTAGTGTTTGAGAACTCACCATTTGCAAGTAAAACGCATTTAAAAATTACGCCGCATAACATTGGCAATAACATATTTTTATCAAAACTAAGTAGCAGGCCTTGAAACAAAATTGACATAATAATTGCTATTGACAACAACATTTTTTGTGATAGATTAGTTGCTATTTTGCTTCCAAATTCTTTACTTTTGTTTAAATTATGGAAATCTTTTTAAACCGTGAGAACGTCGATATTAATTTTATTTACAGTAATTGCAATGGTAACGCATATGCCGCTGTACGAGAGTACCCGAGGAGGTTTCCTGCATGAAGATTTCCACAAATGATCCAGTTTGTGCATTTAAGAAAATGGAGACTTGTTTGAACATTTACTCCAAATAAACCAGTTTTTTACCTTAAATACATTTACCTATTAATTTTTAATTAATTACCACAATACATTTGAATGTCATTATCAAGTGTGTCAATTTTGTTTTAAGGCCTCCTACTAAATGTTAAATTTTGTTGTTTTTAAAAGCTGAAGAAATAAAAAAGAAAAATTGGCATATAAAAATGTTTTAGTTATTTTTTAGGCTCACCCCCCTAAATGATACGCATCTGACTAAGTAATAAAATTCTGGTATCCATATTTGGATTTAGCATATCAAAACTAGTAATATCCCAAAATTTAAAAAAATATATTTTAAACCGTATCGGAAATAATTAGAAAAAAACATCTTCAGGTGTGCCCCTTTAAAGGGGCGTAGCTCTCTTAGGGGGTGTTTGCCGATATATGTTTATAGCAAATAGTAAGGTTATTTTTGACCATTAAATACAGGGTTAAAGTTTCGTCCACTAATTTTAGGACACCCTGTATACAGTAGCTATTTATGGTTTTTACGAACATACTCATTAAGATTCAGTGTTATATTTTATAATACAGGATATTCTTTAAAGATATGCTAATATCTTCTTGGACTTATTTAAAGAAAAAAACTTCCTATGAACTTATGTCCTAAAAGTCTTAACTATTGAGATACAGAGTGATAAATTAAAAAAAAATCAGTTTTCTTATAATAATTAAGATATTGTAGACATCTTTAGGAAATTTGGTACGTGTCTTCCGTGCATCAAGGTGCAGTTTTTGATGTACAAAAATTTTTATTTCCTTTACTAGTGGCGTCCGTACGGGTTTTGCATTAAATATTCTTGAAGAAAAAATACTACACCACTGATGTCTCTTAAAATAAAAATTACTTTTAAAATCCTCATTTTTGAATCTCTTTATTTTTCTTTCTCCGACGGATGGTTTTTGCTTAAAAAATAGAAATCTTTTTATTTCAGCTTCAGTTCCTTAAAAATCTGAAGCGGTGTGGAAATGTTTGTGTGTGTTAAGAGATCAAATTTGTTCCTAAATGAATGAGAATTCACAAAATATCTTTTTTTTTGTTAGATGATCGGTTTTTAATAGTATATTACATACCGAGAGTGGCAAGAAGCCCATTACACACGATTTCGAAAATTACGGTACGAGCGTGAGCGAGTACGTAATTCGAAGGAGTGTAATGCTTACCTCGAGTTGTGTACTATACTTTTTCTACGACTTTATGTTTAGTTTTTTATAAATAAAAGCAGAAGATTATGTAAACTTTAAGTAACAATACAAATAATAATACAAACATTTGCGTTGTCAAGGCGATGCTATTTGTTTCATAGCCAGCTTTACGTAAAATCTATTGAAAGTTTTCAAGATTTTGGGGGCTCGCGGCTAATGCGATTGTGGAACTGTTACGTAATATATATATATATATATATATATATATATATATATATATATATATATATATATATATATATATATATATATATATATATATATATATATATATATATATATATATATATATATATATATATATATATATATATATATATATATATATATATATATATATATATATATATATATTTACGTAACTGCCCTTACACAGTTTGGCTTCTTACAGTATAGTGTTTGTAATTAGAGATTTACTGATAAAGTAGACGGTGTGTAATTAGGTTCTTACTAATATAGGAGTAGAAAAATAAAATTACTTTATATCGCAGTACCGATTAATAATTTTGGAAAACATAAATCTAGTTATCCTGGAATAAGTGACGTTCCTACAGACGCGATGCCGTAAAGTAATAGCTGTAGGCTTAAAGTAAGTTTTTGGTGTTAAGAACCATCATAGCGGGTCATTTATTTGATTAAGTGTGTTATTAAAGTTATTTTGGTTGTCCTCTGTTTTTCTAAATATCAGTAAATATAGTAAATTATAGGAAGGCGGAAATGGCGGCAATGCATTACGTAAATAACGTCGAGGATGGTAATTCAACAGAAGCCAGACGCATTTATCAGGAAAGATATCCCAATCTTATCTACCAGATGGCCTTATCTTTTTTGTCTTTTTAAATATTCATCACTTCATCACCGACATAGAAACACTGGTAGTTTCAAAAATGGTAATGTGAAAGGTAGACCTTGAAGTGTCGGAACTCCTGAAATTAGGGACGCGGTGCTGCAAGAAATCGAAGAACATCCTGAGGCGAGTACGAGGAAGATTGCTAGAACTCTTGAGTATTTGTCATCAAATTGTTTGGCGTATTTTGGTTAATTTTTTGTTATACTTATAACATATTTTAAGAGTACAGGCATTACTCCCCAGATATTTTCTAGAGCGTATGAACTTCTGTCAGTGGTATCTTTAGAGTATTGCACTAAATCCGCAGTTGAGACACAAATTTTGCTAACAGACAAATCTTTTTTTTTTGAATGGTATTTAAAATTTCTATGACAATCATGTGTGTGCGGAAAAACTCAAATGCCATAACCGAAACCCATTTTCAGTGTAATTGTCGAAAATCATTTAAATACAGTTTCTCTTAATCGTTTGATAGGTCGCGGAGGACCAATGCAATGGCCAACAAGATCCCGGATCTTAACAGTTTAGATTTCTTTTTATGGGGGCACCTTAAAACTCTAGTGTATAAAACTCCCGTAACTACTAAGTCCAGTAAATGAAGGGACAAATCTGTAAATAAATCTATACAGTTTTCCCTTGTGGCATAATTCTTAGGTCGTCGGGAATGCTTCAAGTAAAAAAAAGTTTATGAAATTAACAGGTGGGAAAGGGCTAAAAATGCCCCCCCAAGGCCGGAAAAATGGGTTTTTCGCTAATATCTGCCAAAATATGCAAATTAAAAATTTTTTGTTTAAACAAAAAATGAAGCCCGCCTTGTAGTCTACAAAAATATTTTTTATAATTTTTTTCGAAAAATCGATAGTTTTCGAGATAACGGGACCCAAAAGTCCCCTCATTTCAGCTGCCGCTCTACCACTAGAATACCGCTGTCTTCATGGATTCACTTATAATCGGGCGGACGAATTGTTCCATTACTCGGGCAATAATGTACATTTTTTAATCATTCAAGGTTCATCGGAATGGGAAAATCCGTACCTATCATTGCATATGAGTTTGGGTCCATTCTAATTTCTAGAGTATTAAAAAAATCAGTCAAAGTTTTTTTTTACAATATTTTAAGAGTAACTGTTTAATTTATTGATATTTAAAAAAATGGTTTGTTATTAACATATCTTTTTTATAATGAGACCTTAGCAAATGTTAAATGACCCAGAAAATGTCCTTCATCATCTTTCTTGCGTTTTGATAAAAAATTGTTTTGCCCATCTGCATCTATTAGTAAGAAACTTTTACTACCACATCTATCCAGTGTGAGATGTTATGGATTCGACGGCCATTTTTGCGAAAAATATTGGCGTTGCGAAAAAAATGGTAGGAACCATTTTTGTAGATTTCAAGGTGGTCTTCATATTTTGTCTAAACAAAAATTCTCTAATTCGCATATTTTGGGGGGAATTTTCAGCGGGTTTCCACGTCGGAATCGTGATAAACTTTTTCTCGCTCGAAAGCATCCACAAAGACCTAACAATTGTGCCACAAATGAAAACTGTATAGATTTATTTACAGCTTTGGGTACTTTCAGGCCTTCAGTTACTGGACTCTTTTAAGATAAATTAAGACACAGTTTTAAAGGAAGGAAGGCTTTCCAGTAATTTAAAATTAATTCAATTTCTTTAGTTACTATATTGTGTACATTAAAAAAAGGTTTCTTAACAATTTATGAAATATACTTTTTTAGCTAGAGCCTGAGTTAACAACAACAAGACTCGTGTTATAACCTAACCACAAATATAATATATCTTTAGGAATATGTCACAAATATTTTCCTTTCCTTCCTCTGCAACTGACAGGAACGTAGTATGCATTATCTTAACCTGATGAGATGGCTTTTATACAACATCAAACAACTTAATATAATTAAATTATCTCTGAGGCATCATCAGCTATTAAACTTGTTTTGTTAATATTATGTTCTTTTACTTATTGTCTGCTACAGGTTTGGTTCCTTTTTTATATTATTTAAACAATATCCAAGAGATGTTATAAAATTAAACAATGTGAACTTATATATTCATTATACCTAAAACATTTGGCTTATATTATATAAAAATAATTTTATTTGTATTTATTAGCTATTTGTTTATATTAATATAAGTCTGTCTTAAAGTATACCGTATTAGCTCTTGCCTTAATTTATGGTATACCTGCCGACAGCAATGAAACTGCGGATCGGTAGGTATTAAAGGACAGAACATTAGGGACGGACTTTAATAATATAAAGATTTATAATTTATTGTTTATTTAGGTAAGTATAATCTTAAAATTACATTAAGAAATTAAATATATGCAAAGTTTTAATAAATTTGTAACTGCATTATCTATACATAAATACATTTCTAATCTAAATATCTAATTCTAATTCTGTTTCACTATCAGATTCATCATTGAGATTAATTACAATAGGATTTATGTTGTTTTGGATAGAAATGTAAGAGTCCTCAATTTTTATAATGTGTTGTAGTGAATTTTTCCAGCTCTCAACTGGTATGTTAGTAATTACATTTTTTATCAAATTTATAACCCATTGTTTGGATACTGTGTCGTGTGTATCGAACCATATTTCATCAAGGTAAATTATGGATCTGTTTTCTAACCTATATCTTTTAATTTCTTGAAGGTAATTAAATCTTCAAGTGCGTAATCTGTGCGATTTCATTACTACTTGTCTTTTGTCTATTTTGCGCTATTTAAATCCCATTTTACAAACAACTCTATGGAGGGTGGCAAGGCTAATATTTATATTGGTTTCGTCTTCGTCTAGCTTCTTTTTCAGTTTATCCATGGTAGGAATAACTCCGCTTTCATAAAGACAAATATTTTTCTTCTTATTAGGTCCTGATCACTATTGTCTATACGCTGAGATTGAAAATCACTACGTTTTTTTCTTTGGTTCAATTCTTCACTAATAATAATATCCCTTATCGGTGATATTGGAGTTTTTGTAAGTAGACAGGTTTCTTTTAAAGCTTCTTGTTTAATTAGACCTCTACCGATTAAAGTTTCATACACATTTTTCACAACCTGTTTTGCATCTAATGAAAAATGATTTCGACGCGACATAGTTATATTTTCGTAAAACAACTTTTTCGAAACGCACAGTAAAAACGGTTATTCAACACTGCCACTAAAATATTAGCCAAAATATTTATATGTATTATTGGTTAATACTCAAGAAAAACCTGGCACACCCCTGCCCTTATGAACAAATGGGTTTACCCAATAACAATAGGTAATAAAATCGTTAAAGGTTTATTGGGGTATGGTCCGTCAAAAGCCATAACTATATACTTTGAGACAGACTATACATGATCAATATAATTTAATTATATTATATGTATATGGAACAATTTTTATTTTTTTATTCTACTTAGCGAAACAGAAACAAAATTCGGCCATATTTTTAATATTGTTAGTAGAGGGCGCCAGCTACGGCCTACCCCACTTGTTTTAGATAATATAACTTTTTTTAAACTTCGTATATTGATGCCACTATAATTCCCGGCGCGTCAAAAATGTATACTTCATTTAGGTGTCTAGATGCAACTGTTCTTGAGAAAACGGCACTTTAAAGGAGCCCGCAATCTTTCTATGCAAAATGGATTTTGACCAATTGTTATCAAACTTTGCAAGGTAATAGTTTTCAACACGATGATCAATGGTCTCAAGGGGCACAAAACCCAAAAACCTCTCTAACTTTCCCAAAATCACCCTTAAAGATCTCCAAATTCCCAGTGACCTGTGAGGCTGAATTTGGGGGGTTTAGAGGTTTTTGGGTTTTGTGCCCCTTGAGACTTTTGATAAGCGTGCTAAAAACTATTACTTTGCAGTTGCTCCTAAAGACCTAAATGGGGTATATATCTTTGACGCAGTGGGAATTATAGTAGCTTCTTTTTTAATAAACAGGTCAATATACCAAGCTTAAAAAAAGTTATGCCATCTAAAACAAGTGGGTAGGCCGTAGCTGGCGCCCTCTACAAGCAATATCAAAAGTATGGACGAATTTAAATTTCTCGCCTCAAAGAACCCCCAAATCCCAAATTTTGTACTGCTATGTCATTTAGTTAGGAGTTAAGAAATTATTACGAAAACACGAAAACAGAATTAAAAGTTTGACATCCTGTAACTTAGTTATTATCAACTTTGTAATAAGGCAAGTTTACGTTAATTGCCTTATTTCGACCTAAGGAATCTGCTGTTGCTCTTTGTCCCGTTACTTCTGGGACACCCTGTATATAAACTATATGGAAGTAAGATATTCTGTAACGAATTCCTGGCCTATTTGCTAGTAGATTCCTCAAAAAGACCTTTGAAATATAGTTTCATTAGGCTTGTACTTTAATTAACAGCAAAAACACGAACGCGCAAAGCATTTAATAATAACCTTTACAAAATTGTTTAACAAACTTACAAGACAAGAGAAATGTTCTAGAAACCTAACATTTTCTTTCTAGTTATATTAAAACGAAAAGGTACAAGATAAATAGAAACATTAAGGGAATATTAAATTTATAGTTAAGTTGCATAAAAATATGGTTTAAGTTACGTTCTTTAAATTAGTTTAGCGGGAGGAAAATACATTTAAAAATACTTTTTTATGTTACTGGCGTTAAATTAGCACAATAAAAGGGGTCATTAAATAAATATGTCTTAAATTTAAAAATCCTTGTAAAAATATTAACTTTTTTGAGATTGGCAAAGAAAGTGCAAAAATAAAATTTTTGGAAAGTAAGTTTAATGAGATTTAATTTTGGGCTAAATTGGATAGAAAATATTTACTTGAAACGTTTTCGTTGGGTACAGGTCAAAAGAAGTTTTGCACAATGGGACCTCTACGGTTCTGGTTTTAGGCAGAGCTGTCGCAATTACTTTTAAAAGGTTATTTAATTACAGTTACCCATTACTCTTCTAAGTAGTAGTAAATTACGATTACCAAGCACTAGCATGTTTGTTAAAAAAAAATTAAATTATCCATTACCACTAAAATTAATTAAATATTTTAGCAATTACTTTATTTAAGTTACCACCTATACTAAACACAATACACTCAACATATAAAATATCTATACTAATATGTATCATACGCGCCCGTCACACTATTCAAACTGCTTTTTCGGCAAGTTCAACATTAAATGACTCTAAAATAAAAAAATATTTTTATCCTACCCCAAACATGAAAAGATTTTTCCACAAAAAAAAATATAAAAACGGTGTCGGTAAGCATCAATCGAAAATACTAAATCGGCGCAAAGACGGCGTTCGCCAGATTCAAAGCGGCCCGTCGTGTTTCAAAATGCTTTTTCTGACTGGCCAAAATTTCGGCAGTTTTTCCATAAAGAAGGGTAATTAATTTTTTTGTAGTAATTTAATTATTTATTAGGTAATTTAATTAATTTCTTAGTAATTTAATTTTTTTATAAGTAATCGAATTACTAGCTATCTTTTTCGGTAAGTAATTGAATTAAAGTAATCCAATTACTAAGAAGTAATTAAAAATGATTTTTTAAGTATTTTAATTCAATTATCGACAGCTCTGGTTTCAGGACATATAGACTGAGCCTGCTCAGTTCTATTGACCCCTCTAAACTAGTAGATCGCCTAAAACCAAAAAAAAATCCAAATACTTATCTACGTTAAATAAAATATAAAAACTCAACTAAAAATTTAAAAAAAATACTAAAATTAAAATCGTTATAATTTTGTTAAAAATTATAGGGATTCTGAGATTGCTTTTCTTGACGTAAGGTCGGTTATACATGACATGACCAGGACCGAAAGGGTACCATTGTGTAAAGTTTTTTTTTTGGCTTGTACCCAACAAAGACTTTTTAACTAAAAAATCTGCCAATACAATACAGAACATATTTATAATTTAAAAAATACTTTCGTAGAAATAAATTGCTAACTACCTTCGAGCATATATCTACCTAGAGGCAGCTTTGCTGATCAGCAAAGCAAACAACGTGTGAAAGAGGGAGAAAGCGCTAATAAGTTCAATTCTGTTCTCTCTGGGTAGCGAGGTATAAACTTCTCACCGCCAACCAAGCATCTTGCGGAGCGAGAAAGAAAGGAATTAGAATTATTGACACTTTCTTTCTCGCACGCTTGTTCCACGACCGAGTGGTAAGGCTGCCCTTGTAGGTATATGTTTGAAGCATACTTCTGCCAAAAAACTTCTGAAAAATCGTTACTATCTGTGATGTTATACGAAACACATTGTTACTTTTTATATTTACGTATAAAAGCTAATAAAACAAAACATCGGAAAATTAACTTAGATATGACGATTAAGGTAACGAAGAAACTTATTAGTTAGTCGTGAACCATATGGCATACATGCCAAAGCACAACACTTTTTTTTCGGAATAAAAAGTCATATTAAGAGAACATCAATTAATATACTACTTACTCAAAAAAACCTTAATAATATGGGTAAAGATATACTTATAGGATAAAAAGTACATGAAAGATTTTCTAAAAATTTTTTATTTTATTTAAATTAGTAAAACTTAAACACTTTAGTTTTTACCACAAGTGAATGCTGAACACCTTGTTAAGTTAAACACTTTAGTTTGTACCACAAGTGAATGCCGAACACCTTGTTAAGTCTTTTAAGAATTTTTTGAGTTTTTTTTTTAAGTAAATAATTTTAAAATACTTTGTTGTAACAAACATGGCAGTGTTTTTATTAGTTTTCACAAATAATGTTATTCATAAATCATATTGTTACGGTTTAGTATCTTGTTACACGTGAATCACACAATTAAAACACTGTAACCTTTACAGTACTTTACAACAAACACTTTGCAATTTCCGATCCTCACTCTATATTAGTAATATGTGATATTTTGCGACCTCTATAAAACTATCTTAAAATTCTGAACTATTCCAGAAACATTTTTAGATTATTCTAATATTACGCTCACATGCCACAGGATAACACTTTTTTGTCTGGATATAAAGGTATATTAAGAAAACACTTATTAATATATTCCTTAATTAAAAAAACCTAAATATTATGGATAAAGATATACATATGTAAGAATAAAAACTGCGTAAAAGGTTTTCTTAAAAATGTTTTATTTTATTTAAATCAGTAAAACTTTAACACTTTAGTTTGTACCATGAGTGAATGCCGAACACCTTGTTAAGTTTTTTAGGAATTTTTGAGTTTTTACTAGTGATGAGCAAAGCAAGACCAAGACCAGGACCAGGCTAGTCTTGGTCTTGGTCTTGGTCTTGCAAGCCTGGTCTTGGTCTTGGTCTTGCAAGCCAAAAGTGGGTCTTGGTCTTGGTCTTGGTCTTGCACCACTCGGTCTTGGTCTTGGTCTTGGTCTTGCTGCAAGAGTCTTGCTGGTCTTGCTTCTGTTAGGTAGAAATAATTTAAACTAAGCAATCTTGAATAAAATATATTTTTTTTAAATCTAAAAATAAATAAAGATTTCGACTATATTTTTTGCTTTAAAATTTTAAAATGTACCAATTTTAACCTTACACGTACATTTGAATTATTTGATTAAAAAGGATATTTTAAATATAGGGACAGAGACAAACAACGAGACGAGTAACTGGTCCTTAAAATTTGTCCATTGCCTTTTATCTCTTTTTCATTACATAACTTCCTATATGTATGTCTTTGTCACTCATCAGGGAAAGCGATCGTAGATGGAGCAGTCATCGCTTTTTTCCTGGCTGCCAAGTTGATTACAGATTCTTTATTTAAGCTTTGCGCAGATTTTTGGTCTTTTTTTGACACACGCGAGATTAAGAGACAGAAGATACACCTGAATAAAAAAATGTTAACCTGACAACGCTGCTTCAGGAAAGTGACGACGGTCGATCGATTTTGTGTTTGACATTTTTGTAAATGGCCGTTTTGTTTGAGTAATCTGTTTACAGTTTTTGTGATTTATTGTGCGATTTTAATAATTTTCCACCCAATTTTTTTTTACTTTGACTTTGATTATTGACTTCTATTAGTGATTAGTGTATATATTTGATTTGTGCTTTTTAGCAGACAATTTAAGTCAACAGTAAAGTGAGAAGTGTGAATCTGCAAGAATAATTCCTCAATTATGTTCTAGACTACTGATAGCCCTTGCTATTCACCCTATTTTTAACAGCCAATATGGGAGCTATTACGTGCCTTGTTTCTGGTGCTAAAGAGTATGAGGTCTCAAAGATGCACTCATTTTCTGGAAATCTAGAGAGGTATGATAAATAAAAACTTAACTTTTGGAAAGTAAACCAAGATTGGTTTACTACTGTTCGGAAAGTCTAAGATCAATCGGATTATTAACAGCTAATATAATCTTTTCTAACCTGCGGTCTTGGTGGGTAAAGGCAATTATTTTGATCAGCTGTTTTGTATCAATTTAAACTAACCTTTTAAATGTTAAATTAAGAACGTTTTAATGTTTATATTAAAACATAAAAAAAAATTAAATTGAAGATGCTTATACATATATTACACTTGAAAATGCAAAATTCATTTACAGTTATAATATCTCTCTTCTCTTGATGCAGGAGGTTAATATTTATTCACAATGTTACCGCTATCAGCCAATAATAAAAGAGATTATTAAGATTCTTGTTTCCAAAAAGCCCTAAGAAAACTAGGTACATTTATTTTAGAATATTAATTTTTTTTAATTCTTATTTATTTTACTGGATACACAATTATCTAGGAAGGTAATTATTTATCCGTTTTGAGAAATATAATAAATTTTATTAATAGTATTGGTAATCATTACATATGCATTTGCATTTCTTCAAAGTTTCTTAATTATTAATAAACATTTCTTGGTACTCATTAAATTTTCTTTTTTTCTAGATCTAGAATTTGGCAAGAAAAATTGGGATTGAAGTGTACCGGCGAATCTCTGAAAAACAGAAGAATATGTAGTAGGCATTTTGCCAGAGAGGCATATTTGGATTTAATATGCTATAAGCTCCGAAGGGATGCTGTTCCCATGTCCATTGAAGACACTCCATCTACATCCAAACACATTTAAAATAAATTATTATACAGCAATTAGTTGGATTCATGAGCAGTATCCTTATGCTTTATCATAATATATGTGTGTTGGCCTAATTGTAAATATATACATTTTTATTGTTGTTTTTCCTAACGTTTCGGTAATGTTAATTTGTAAAATTAATTTAACTGTTAATAAAAATACTATTATTTGTCATAATTTGAATTTATGGCACTTTTTTTTTGTTTCATTTATGAAAAACTGGCTGTCTCAGAAATAATAATCAAAAGAGCATTGGTGCACTCAAATAAATTATTTGTTGGTTTCAGTTAATCAGGTACAACATATAATGATTATCTTTATGTGTAAATTTGATGAATTAGACTACCTGTATTTTTTTCCTTATATTTAATTTCATTGTCTGTAAAAATGTATTAAAACCAAATAAATGTAGTAGTAGTTTTTCATTGAACCTCTGAGGATGTGGGTAAAGATCAACCATTTTTTCCCATCAAAATCGGAAAATTGAAAGTCGCGGTTTAGGTATTATTATTATAATTATTTATATTATAGTTTAAGTATTATATTTACATTTACAATAAATAGATAAAAATAAAATGGCAAGTATCAAGAAAAACTTTCAAATGACATGTTTATTGAATTCATCATTTTAAGTGTTTTTTAAATCTTATTTTTCAAAATGCTTAGGCAATTTACGTCACAATAAAAATATTAATTATTGATTAATACTTGAACAAGTAAACTTAAAATACTTATTATCGGTAATTATTTTGGCTCAAGTGTTTAAATAAATTTTTCGAATTAAAAAGAGGGCACTTAAAAATGAATAAAAATAAATGTGTAAGTTTGAAGGATTTTTCTCAATACTATATATTTTGTTATCAATTTATTATAGAAATATACTTCAACTTAATATAAATGCAAAAATGGCCTAAATCGAAACTTAAAATTTTCTCGATTTGGAAGGGTAAAAATGGTTGATCTTTACCCACCTCCTTTAATAAAACAAGGAAAGAATAAATTAGTAATTTGAATTTCGCGGGCATGCCGAGGGATCCGCCTCGGGCGCCATCTGCGTTCGCTTTCCTTGAAGACAGACAAAGAAAGCATAACAGCTGTCTCTCTCTCGGATAATTTATTTACATTTAGTTGCTCGTCTCGTTGTTAGTCTCTGATAGGTACTTATTTATTTATAGCTCTCCATTTTTGGTTGAATTGAAACACAACCTGTTTTTATGCATTTAGTGACCTATAGAAACATATTAGTAATAAGAATTATTCAAACTTTCTTTAAAGAAGCATACAAAATTAAAGCAAATATAAAACTGTGTACTGTGTGAGCAGAAAAAAAAAATAAAGACATTTTAATTTTAACCAGATGTGAAATTTTCGTGAAAATGATTCTGATTTGTAAACATCGGTTTCTGATTAAAAAAAAATATTCAAGAAACTTTTTACTTGATATAAAGTTTTTATTTTTAAATTTGTCAAACATTTACCATACAAAGTTTATACAAATACTTTATAAACATTCTGCATATAAAAGGTGGCTCAGTAGTGTGACAAAGCTCGATATCTCCAAAATCGTTCATGATGGTTAAAAACTGAACATATAAAAATTATAAAAAAAGGGCGTTAAATCTAAAATTATTTTCAGTTTCAGAATTTTTGAAGAATCCACTGCCCTCAAGAAAACTCCTTGTTTTAGCTTTTAAACTAAAATAGAAAAAATATGGCGAAAAATCCATTTAAAAAAATCGCCACCCTGTATGTTGAAAATTGTTGAACTGTCATATAGGAACAATGTCGACGAGATGGTTTTAAATACATTTCGGTTTTAACAAAATGACGTCATCGTTATTCTTTTGGCATTGTTTGACTTTTCCGTCTAAACCGAAAGTGATATTTTAAATCCATTTATATAAAAAGTATTCCTATATGACATGACAAATATATGTTTTATTATTCTATTACTTTTATATTTTTATCTTAGTTTTAAAAAGCAATCTAATGGTATTTCTGGATTTTGGAAATTTTTGATCCACCCTGAAACTGTCTTCACTAGATAGTTATTAAAAAAAAAAAAAAACATTAGGAATATGAAAGTTATTTTAAGCTTTTATAACTATTATACCCCTGGTTTTTTTCTATCGTGAACGGTTTCGGAGCTTTGTTAGACCATTGAGTCACCATCTCATTATTTTTAAAACATGTGATTGAATTTTACTTGTTATCGTTGTTAGAGAACTGTATAAAAGAACAAAGTGACCGAGTTTATTATTATTTTAATAAAGACACCTGTTACTCATTAAATAATCGCCTTTTTCGGCAGTTGTCGACACATTTTTTGTCAAGGCTGCATGAAATTCCTCTGTATATTAAATATGAAAATTGAATATTATAATATTAAAAAAAGTCGCAAAAGTGCAAGAGTCTTGCAGGTCGGTGTTGGTCTTGCGTAGTCTTGCACACCTCGGTCTTGGTCTTGGTCTTGCATACCCCGGTCTTGGTCTTGGTCTTGCAAGCGGAAAGGCAGTCTTGGTCTTGGTCTTGGTCTTGGTCTTGCTGCAAGACCAAGACCAAGACCGCAAGACCAAGACCGGTCTCGCTCATCACTAGTTTTTACCGATTTAAATAGAATAAAACACTTTTTATGTTCAACATCTCGCCTACAACTTATAACATATCGTCACTTTGGAAGAAAAGTGGTCCAAAATGCAATTTTTGTGTTATGTGCAAATAAGATAAAATATAAGGGGAAACCCTGAAGAAGTTACCATCCTTAAATACCCCAAATCCTCCACCAATGCCCTAATATTATCTTTTTATCTTCACTTAGATTTTATTGTAACTGCCACACAAAATGTGTTACATTTTTACATAAGACAATATTTGACGGTATTCATATGACTTTTATAAAAGAAGTTATTTTTTTGTTGTTGATACTGTTTTCGTGTAAGTTACAATTACCCAACTGATTACTATGTAAGATAAAAACGACATAATTCTAAAATTGCCCTTTTTTATTAATTTATTTTCAGTACTAGTGACACCATCAAAATAATTTTAAATTCATTTATTAGCAGGTGGTAGAGGAGCTTTTCCTCGCCTGAGGCGGTACCACCCCACTTGCCCTTTAAAGGACTCGTGAAGTCTTTGGGTCTTATAGATCCTATAGGACGTTTCGAGTTCTGGGCGGTGGGTCAGTTTTCCATCTTCCCCTTCTTTCTTTCTCTTTTAGTTCTCCTTCCTCCCATTCTTTCTTTTTCTTTCTCTTTTTTTTCCACTATAGTAAAATTGGGAAACAATGATGATGGCTTTCCCGAAAGTAAAGTATTCCGGAGGTAAAATACACCTCCATTCGGATCTTCGGGCGAGGGGTACATTTGGGGGCCCACCATCGAAAAGTCTGATATCTTTCGCAAATATATGTGGGCTTAACTCCAACGTAAACTCTGTTTACCATTATCTTCAATTCTCCAAATCCTACATACTATTTCTTACCGAAACCCAAATAAGTCACAAAACAGCAACCAACCACCTCCTTTTCCCAGGTTATGAACTCATTTCATCTTTTCGACCCAATGGCGGCGTTTGGGTTTACATTCGCAACCAACTGGCTGATATTCTTTGGCTTAAACTTACTTTCAGATCTTCTACCAAATTCATCTGCTGTATATAGCGGTCCCCGTCTGACAATTCTCACAACGAGTTCTTTGATTTTCTTTCAATAATGATTGACAATATTATTTCCCAGTTTCCATTGGCCGAAGTAATCGTCCTCGGAGATTTTAATGTTCATAATAAGGACTGGCTATGCTCTACAAAAAATGATACACAAGGCAGCGCAGCAGAAAATTTCGCAATTAGCAACTCGCTCCCCAGTTTAATTAGGGAACCTACCTACTTTCCTAGTGTTCCCACCCATAATTCTAACCCCCTAGATCTCTTTCTTACTTCCACCCCCGAACTCTATCAAGCATCAGTAGCTGCTCCACTTGGTCGCTCTGATCCTGGTGTGGTAACCGTATCATACTCCACACATTTTGAGGCAACTGAACGCATGCCGCCACGAACCGTCTGGCACTACAACTCGGCTGACTGGGATGGTCTAAGAGATTTCTTTACCAGCTACCCTTGGGATCCTACCTGCTTTTTTTTACTTACGATTCTTCCGAAATATGTAAACAAATTACCGAAACAATTCAACTAGGTATTGAGACCTATATTCCCCACACAAAAAAGAACCCCATAACTTCAAATCACAAACCGTGGTTTTCTAAATCCTGTGACACAGCCAGACTTTTAAAAATTTAAGCCCACAAAAGTTTTTCCAAAACCCCAGTCCCCAAAATCGATAGGCTAGCATCGAAGCAAGGAATCAGTGTAATCAGACCATCTTAAAAGCAAAAGACCGTTTAACAATCGGATAAAAGATAAAGTTCTCTCTTGCTCAAATGGCAGTAAAGCTTTCTGGTCTTTTGGCAAAAATATTAGTCAAAACTTTTTCACAAATTCTTTTCCACCCCTAATCTCTAAAGATAAAATTGTTTCTACGTCTAAAGGAAAAGCCGAACTATTTGCCAAACAATTTGCAGCCAATTCTACGCTTTTTTTACGCTATTAATCTTGCTCTCCCCACAATTGCCCCTGTTTTTCATAAAATGTCCGATATTATTTTTAAAGTTAAAAAGATCAAGCCTATTCTGTCTTCTTCTCTCTCTAGTTTTTATTTTTTGAGTGAAAAAAAAGTCCAGATTTGGTAATAATAATGCAAGTGTTATAAAAACGCAAGTAAAAAAGTTAGTTCCCGGAAACACGGTACATTTCTATTGCTTTAATTTGCACAACATTTAAATACAAATCAGCCTTTAGTAATTCAGTTTCAGTATTTTTATAAAATTGATTTTAAAATATTTAAATGAAAAATATAAAAATCAAATCATAAAATGTCATAATGTCAAACATTGACAGAAAATTTTTTACTTATTAAATTCGTTTAGCCTACCTACAATGAAAAATTTACCAGGATAAATCACTGTCATATTATATATGAAAAAATAGGAGTAGTATAAAAAATGGGTTAATTTAAAACATATTTAATTAGGTAGTTAAGCAAAAAAGGATCCCTTTTATTTTCCTTTGTCATTTTTTAATATATTAAAATATACTTTAATAATAAAAATTTCAGTTTAGGTATTACTAATTATACCAGACATCCACAGTTTATTCTTGCATTTTAATATTAGTTTCTTATAATATAGGGATAACCCTATTTTATCTCTAGAATAATTTTGTACATATCAAAAGATATGTAAATTTTGTGTAATTTGTAAATCAACCAATAAATAAAATAAAAAATTAAGTAAAATTAAATTTGATGTTTTAGATATATCAAAACATACTTCCCCTCTAGATTGACTTCCCTAATATATGGATCATTTTATCTTTTTTTTTATATTTTCAATACATAATAAATACAATTTATTTTAAAGATATATTTTTAGCTTTTAATTTTTCTATGTCTTTTGTTTGGCGCCAAAAAAAATTATATATATTATATAATTTTTATTATATCGCAGAAAAAGCAAAAGTAATTAAGTCGTTTTAAGTTTACTGTAACACAAAATATCAATATCCTAAGACTCCGACAAATTAAAATTATAACAAAACCACTCTTGCGGTAAATTGCTTTTTCCTTTAAACTTATAAAAATTTTCCACTTAAGAAACTGGAAATAATATTTTTATTTACTGTCGAGCTTTGCTAGAACGACATAGTGTAAAAGATTTTTTTTGAAAGTTAAGTTACTTTGTTTTAACAAAAATGGCAGTGTTTTTATTAGTTTTCACAAATAATGTTATTGTTACGATTTAATATTTTACCACACATAAATCCGACAAATATAACACTGTACCCATTTATAATTCTTTACAACGAAAACTTTACAATCTTCGATCCTTACTCTATATTAGTAATAATCTGTGGCCTCTATAAAATTATCTTAAGTTCTGAACTATTACAGAAATATCTTTTAAAATATTCTTATATTACGTCTGATAAAAACTAGAATATATTAAAAAAAAATCTTATCTAAGGATGCTACCATATAACTATTTACAATAGTCATATCGCAACACTATTTTCCTCTTAAATCTAATTCTTAGTCAATTTATCCAAATGAATAACTTTAACCTTATTTTAACGGCTGCGCTGGACCCAATAGACTTAATAGTTAATCCTTCTTATTACTTTTAATTAGTACATCCCAAGCTTGAGTCGGTTTTAAACCACTTTTTCTTTGTTGGATTATACAACCAACCTAGGTCATTATCTTTTCAACCGGTAGAATTTACCTTTATATTACACCTGTCTCTTGCTGTGTTATTAATTTTAAGCAGGTGCTCCTAAAGTTCGTCTGCATAATCCTGAACCTCCCACCTTATTCTTTACTCGGTTGTCCAAACATAAGGTAGCAGGGTAATCTTACTTTTCTTTCAAAAGTAACCCTAGCTGGCCTTTGACCAGCGGAATCATGAACAGTTGCGCGGTAGGCCAATAACAACAATGACACGTGTTTATCCCAATCTGGTTTATTTCTAGCAACAATTTTGCACAGATATTGCTTTATGGTTTTATTGCGTATCATAACATATTAGAACATAATTTAAAAAATCTTTTATCTTAGGATGCTACCATATAACTTTTTACATTTGTCATACAGTAACTTTATATTATAAATTACTTTGTATTTTAGATTTTTAAAATTCTTCAGTTTTTACGTGCCACCTCTAGTAGATCAGGCTTTCAAAAAGTATTATCTACCGGTAGAAAATTCAAATAACTTGAAATTTCAGGCTTTGCAGTTTTTCAGGCTGAAGCTGTAGTATTTAGTTACCAATTAAACGTATTAAAGGTTTTAATAGTTTGAAAAGTGGTTTATCATTATTTAAGACAAATATTATATTCATTTAAAAGAAAACCATGTAAAACATCCCCGTCAAAAAATCTAAATAGGAGGCCATAAAACCGGTGTGGTGTTTTATTTAAATTCGCTTATATTTATATTTTTATATTATTTTTGATTTTCCAACGATTTCTTGGATTGGAATAAAGTTGACAAACCTTATTTGGAATTAATATATTTAAAGGGGAAAGGCGGGAGAGTTCTTGTAAACACACTGCACCGGCAACATTGATTAAATACACTGAATAGAAAATAATAACTTTTTTATGTTAATTATTTTTTTTTACAAACGTATTAAAAATTTAATTTTTAACACTATCTAGATGCCTTAAAAATGTTACTTTAAAGCACTAGTACCTTAAAGTACTATTTTAAAGCACTAGTGATAAAAGTAAAATGTCAAATTTTGAAAGGTAACCTGAACGTTTATTTATTTACTAACACCAACATCAACAACGGTTGTTAGAGTTTACTAATAAGCCTACTCGTCCACTGGGAGCGAAAACAAGAGGGTACGAGCTCACGCGACACGAGCGTCAATAAGCGGCTATAAGACAAGCAATTTCGTGCTACAGGGGTCGTCCACTGGCGGCGGCGTTCACACTGTTCAGTGGCAAAGTGGGGAACTGAGTATCAATTTCTTTATTGTGTTTTTTCTGTTTTGTTTTTTTTATTTCAATTTAAAATGGTGAAAATTGAAAATTTTTTAAAATCCTTATTCAATTTAAAAAAATCAAAGGTCCAAAAAAAAAACAAAGGAAACCAAATGGAGGAAATTAAGTTTTTGGTCCCTTCCATTTTTACATTTGCAACAAAATGTCAAAATTTATAAAAAAAAAACCAGAGCAACCTTTTAAATTTTTCCGGGGTAAATATAAAATATTGTTGGCAACGAAACGAAAATCCCTTCTGGGGGGGTCCGCAAGGTTTACGCCCCGAAGCGCCCTCCAGTTTCTTGAAAAGGACGAATTCTTTTGGAAAGCAATATGGGATCTGCCCACGCCCTTGTTGACGCCCTTTTTCCTGAGCTCACCGCTTGTTTTCGCTTCCGTTGGACACCAGCCTTTGCCCTTCTAATTTTTATATTAAATTGGAAAAGCATATCTTCCAATTTTTGAATAATTTATTTTTTAACTGCATTATTGCGTTTGTAAAAAATATTTTGTATTTTAGAATACGTTTAAGGACTTTGGGTTGCAGAACTCCTTGTTTTGGTTGTTCCTGCCGCACAATTTCGGATCAGTGGTAATAAAGGACAGAACATTAAAAGGGGCGAACTTTAATAATATAAAGATTTTTAATTTATTGTTCACTTAAGTAGGTATTATCTTAAAATTACATTAAGAAATTTAATATATGCAAAGTTTTAATAAATTTATAACTATATTATCTATACATAATAACATTTTTAATCTTAATATCTGAATCTAATTCTGTTTTCCTATCGGAGTCATCATTGAGATTAATTACAATAGGAGTTATGTTGTTTTGTATAAAAATGTTAGAGTCCTCAATTTTTATAATGTGCTGTACTGAATTTTTCCAGCTGTCAACTGGTATGTTAGGTTAGTAATTACATTTTTTATCAAATTTATAACACTGGGACTTAAAATAGGTGTAACATTTTCTGCTCTGATCTTTGATTTTGCTTGGTTCCACAAATGCTCTATGGGGTTAAACATGCAGTGATACGTAGGAAGACGTAAGACAGTATGCCAAGCCTGTTCAGCCAAATTATCACATACATATTGTTTTTTTAATTGCATATAAATTTAGGACTTTCAAAAGTTGCGCTTTTTTGGAACTGAGTTCAAAATAAATATCATTTTCTAACAAATATTCCTGGATTTCAGTTTTTAAACTTGATGAAGCTGGTGCTTTGGGTAGCAGACAGTTGTGGTAGCTTGCGGTATCCATGAAAATAACACTGTTGTTTGGAATATTTTTTTAAAGATAATTTTGAGACCAGTTTTTAAAAAGATTTGCACCTGTATCCTCATGATAATTCAAGCTAAAATCCTTAATTTTTTTGCAGACAACAGCAAGGAGTTTGGGACAAATCCGTCTTCTAAACCAGCGTGTATTATGGTAATGCGTTTTCCTTTATTTGAAGGTGCTTTCGTATGACAGTTTTGACTGAAATCAACCCATCCTTTGGATACTGTGTCGTGTGTATCGAACCATGTTTTATCAAGGTAAATTATGGATCTGTTTCCTAACCTATTTCTTTTAATTTCTTAAAGGTTATTAAATCTCCAAGGGCGTAATCTGTGCGATTTCATTACTACTTGCCTTTTGTCTATTTCGCGGTATTTAAATCCCATTTCACAAACAACTCTATGGAGGGTAGCACGGCAAATATTTATATTGGTTTCGTCTTCGTCTAGCTTTTTTTTCAGTTTATCCAAGGTAGGAACAATTCCGCTTTCATAAAGACAATATATTTTCCTTTTTATTAGGTCCTGATCACTATTGTCTATACTCTATATGGTGAGATTGAAAATTACTACGTTTTTTTCTTTTATTCAATTCTTCAATAATAATAATATCCCTTATCGATGATATTGGAGTTTTTGTAAGTGGACAGGTCTCTTTTAAGGCTTCTTGTTTAATTAGTCCTCTACTGATTAAAGTTTCATACACATTTTTCACAACCTGTTTTGCATCTAATGACAAATGATTTCGACGCGACATGGTTATATTCTCGTAATACAACTTTTGTGAAACGCACAGTAAAAACAGTTTTTCAACACTGCCACTAAAATATTAGCCGAAATATTTATATACCTAATGGTCAATACTCAAGAAATACCTGGCCCACCCCTGCCATTATGAAATAATGGGTTTACTCAATAACAATAGGTAATAAAATCGTTTAAAGTTTATTGGCATATGGTCCGTCAAAAGCCATAGCGATATACTTTGAGACAGACTATAATTCAATAAAACAATCTGATAGGAAGAGATAAAATGACATCAAAGTGCCATACAATACCTGATATAATATAATTTTTTATTAACCAAATACAGCAGCTGTCCAAATCAACCTTGTTGCCGGTGCAATCGAATCCTGGAACTGCCATACCAATAAATGTTTATATTTAATTCGATGTTGCCTATATTAACACAAAAATCAATATTTTTAAAAAAATGTATTAAATTTTCAAAATAATTTCCTGCTTTTAATTTTTGAGATCTGGCAATTTTTTTACGTTTTTCCAAAACAAAAACAAACTATATTGATTACTATACAAACACCCTGGCTACAAACTGGCGTTGTGTTAATTCTAGTCCTTAAGTTCGTTGGGATTTGCTGATTTTTATTAGGCTTTTTAATTTTACAGCGTATCCTGCTTAGTTCTTCACATATGGATTTTTTTATTATTAATTTTTCAAATAAATGTATTCTTTATAAAAAGTTTTGAACGTTTAAAAACTACATTTAAATTTACCAAACTTAGTCCAAAATATACAGAACGCAACAAAAGTAAATAAGAGTAATAATTTAAAAAGAACGTTTTCTTTAATACGCAACATAAAGTATGCCAAGAAAACAAATGAATGAGGTGGATATGGAAATACAAATGTTGACATTGTCTTAAATGTTATTTAAAAAGTAATTTGACTTTTTAAGTGATATTTTTTAAACATTTTTATCATGCCAGTAAAGCTGACACAAGAAGATAAAATAGAAATTGTGTTAATCGTGAATGATCATTACAAAACCTTTTGAGAATCCGCAGAGATTTTTAATGCCAGACACCCTGAGAAAACGATTCCATATGACTGTATCAAACATTATGTCCAAATTTAAGTCCACTGGTTCTGTTGAAAATAATCGCCAAAAACGGCCCACAAGCCCTAAAACCTAAATGCAAGTTTTGCAAGCTTTCGTAGAAAATTCTAAAATATCACTGCGAAAAATACTGAAGACACTTCCATGTAATGTGTCAAAATCCTCGGCCGGTTCATTTCTAAAATCAAATAAATTTTATCCTTATAAACCCAGATATATTCATACACTAAAGCTCAGAGATTTTAAAATCCGTTTTTTATTTTGCGCATGGCTTCAAGGAGAATTAGAAGACGACCCTTTTTTGCCAGGAAGATTTTGTTCTCCGACGAAGCGACGTTTACGTCATATGAAGTTGTCTGTTTGCAGAACTGTAGCTGGTGGAGTGACGAGAATCCCAATTTTATCATTGAATGTCGCGATCAGTTTTCGTTCAAAACCAATGTTTAGTGCGGAATTCTAAGGAATCAGATAGTAGGACCGTATTTTTCAGAGAAAATATCACCTCCCAAGTTTAGTCACAGAATTTCTAAATAGGGCATTTCAACGAAAATGGATAGAAAGACGTTCTGTATTTTCTTGGCCAGCTAGATCCCCAGATATCACCCCTCTGGATTTTTTCTTATGGAGAGTGCTGAAAGAAAAGGTTTACTTACACAGACCTTTTCAAAATATAGACCATTTTAAAAGAATTATTAGTGATAATGAACGGGAAATTACCCTTGATATCGAAAGGACGGCAGTAGCAAAGTCCACTAGACGAACCGTAGTTTGCATGGAACGAGATGGCGCGCACGTTGAAGCATAGTTCTCTTATTTATTTGTTGTTTAATTATTGTTATTTAAAAACATATTTTTAAAATATTTTTGACGCAACTATAAATAAAATGTATTCACTTTCCTTAGCTCTGTTGTCTCCTGTTTATTTTGGGGTGGGTAAGAGCAAAATATTCTAAGAAATTAATACTAAAAAATTTTCCATATGTAAAGTTAATTTTTATTTGGCTTGTAACAATATTCAGATGCTTCAGTTCTTCTACCAAATTTATCTGCTGTATATACCGGTCTCCATCTAAGAATTCCCACACCGAGTTCTTTGTTTTCCTTTCAATGACGATCAACACTATTATTTTCCAGTTTCCACTGGCCGAAGTAATCGTCTTTGGGGATTTTAATGTTTATAATAGGGGCTGCCTAGGTTCTACAAAAACCGACACACAAAGCAGAGCAGCCGAAAATTTCGCAATCAGCAACTTCCTCGCCTATTTAATTATGGAACTTACCTAGTTTTCCAGGGTTTCCACCCATAATTCTAACCTCATGGATCTCTTTCTTATTTTTACCCCCAAACCCTACCAAGCATCGGTAATTGCTTCCCTTGGTCGCTTAGATCATGGTTTGGCCACCGTATCATTCTTCACACATTCTGAAGCCACTAAACGCATGCCGCTACGGACCGTCTGGCACTACAACTCGGCCAATGGTCTGAGAAATTTCTTTGCCACCTGTCCTAGAAATCCTACTTACTTTTCTACTCACGACCCTTTCAAAATAGGTAAACAATTTACAGAACCAATTAAACTAGGTATTAAGACCTTTATTCCCCATACAAAAAAGAATCTCATAACTTAAGAACACAAACGGTAGTTTTTTAAATCCTGTGACAAAGCCAGACTTTTAAAAATTCAAGCCAACAAAAGGTTTTTCCAAAGCCCTAGTTTCAAAAATCGATAGGCTAGCATCAAAGCAAGAAATCATTATAATCAGAGGCCAAATACCGTTTAAAAAATTGCATAAAAGATAAAGTTCTCTTTTGCTCTATTGGCAACAAAGCCTTTTGGTCCTTTGCCAAAAATATAAGTCAAAACTTCTGCACAAATTTTTTTCCACCCCTGATCTTTGAAGATGAGATTTTTTCTGCCTCCGGAGGGAAAGCCGAACTATTTGCCAAACAATTTGCTGCCCATTTTATCTTTGATCCTTCTATTAATCTTTCTCTTCCAACAGTTGAAACTTTTATGCAGCATTTTACAGTTTAACTGGGGAGGCCCTGGACTTCCCCCTTTCTTCGCCTCTCACTACCCTTAAGACACCCACGGTACATAAGTACGAAGGGCTCAGCCTTCGTGAACTCTCCAAAGATAGAAAAAAAAATATGTGTAGGGCGTAAATCAGGACAAAAGATTTTAGGCCTATATAACTATAACATTTTACTAATATTTATTTAGGAACTGTTCAAAAATCAGCCAATTACTGAAAGATTACATAACATCATGAATTTGACAAAGGTGTAGGTTTCGCTAAATGCCCCTATATTTTTGTAGGTCAATATATTTTCTTGACAAATTGTTTTCCGATGTTTGCATTATAAATCCTATCAGATAAGGAAACAAAAAATGGGTATCTTTAAATAAACTATACATCATAAATTGACATGTTTGACGCAAGCTCCATCAAAAACACCCCAATTCTCAGAAATTTCGAAGACAAAAAAGTTGTGGGTTACATTAAAATCAATCCACTCACAAAGCTTTAAAGACATATTTTTTATTTTAAAATTTAAAGCCGGGATCGAAATCTATATTTAATATACCAAATTCCCTGTGAATGTGGTGAGGTATACGTCGGGAAACAAAAAGACCACTTATATATATATATATATATATATATATATATATATATATATATATATATATATATATATATATATATATATATATTATATATATATATATATATATATATATATATATATATATATATATATATATATATATATATATATATATATAATATATATATATATATATATATATATATATATATATATATATATATATATATATATATATATATATATATATATATATATATATATATATATATATATATATATATATATAAGTGGTCTACCTCACCACATTCACAGGGAATTTGGTAGATACAGTCATTTTTTAAAACATTGTTGGCCGGTCTCGTCTTAGTAAGAATACTTCTAAGAGTAGTTTGGGATTCAAATGCTGTTTTAATATTATACCTATTCGCTATTCTGCGGATCTTTTCTGAAGTTCCTTTAATATACGAGATAGTCATAAATATTTGGTCCGGTGGGGTTTCATTCAAAATTAAAGTTTCTTGTCTTATCTTGATTTATTTAAAAAAAAAATGACAAAGTAGATTTCTTACATTAATTTGTTTAGCACAACTACATCGCCAATAGTTAGGTGTTTAGTTATCACAAAAAATAATTTATTATTCAAAAGTTTAAATGTAAATTTTAATTTAAAACTTAAATCTCCAAAAGATGGGCTTTTTAACATATTGTATATTGCACAAAAATTACAGTGTGTATTTTACTAAGTTGAATTTATATATTTATTTTATGCCAATAAGCTTACAATGAAAACATTATCTTAAAAATGACTTTCACAAAGTAAACTCCTTATAGTATTGAAAATCTATTTCTTATCTAAAAGAATAAGGCACACAAATAATATGAATCAATTAAAGTGGAGGTGAACGAAGGAACTACAAGCACAATACATATAAAATAAGACTTAGCTTATACTTATATAATATAAAAACTATTTTAAGAAATCCTAGAAATTGCAAGTTTATTTTAACAGCATTTCTAAATAATTAAAGAAGAACAACAACATAGGATAAACAAAATACGCATATTGAATTAAATTTGGTATCAACATTGGCTTGAAGAAGTTTTTGTTTTCGGATAAATTTACCTAGAAATGGGTACAATAAATTAATTTTATCAATCATTACGTTTATTTTTGGTTTGACTAAAAAAAATCTCTGACAGTAAAATTAAAATGTATTATGATGCGACCACTGGTTCTGGCATAACTTTATTTTATAGATTAAGCAAGTCGATAACGTGTGTTAACATATTAACTCCTATCATTTTCTAAAACATATCAAATAAATAATTATACCATATTATTTAAGTAATTGCTAAAATAATATTAAATAAATTTCCTTCATTTTAAAATGTCTTATATTGATTACTTATGCCAAAAAACTTTTTTATATTAATTAGTCAGTTATTTTTACACACTTGATTTACGAAGTATTTAGATTTACATGCGTAACCTCTCTAACAGCTTTTATACTTCTTGTAAGTGTAATATTTTAACATTATTTATTGGTTGGTAAGGCGTATTAAATATAGGTTTCGATCCCGGCTTTAAATTTTAAAATAAAAAATATGTCTTTAAAACTTTGTGAGTGGATTTATTTTAATGTAACCCACAACTTTTTTGTCTTCGAAATTTCTGAGAATTGGGGTGTTTTTGATGTAGCTTGCGTCAAACATGTCAATTTATGATGTATAGTTTATTTAAAGATACCCATTTTTTGTTTCCTTATCTGATAGGATTTATAATGCAAACATCGGAAAACAATTTGTCAAGAAAATATATTGACCTACAAAAATATAGGGGCATTTAGCGAAACCTACACCTTTGTCAAATTCATGATGTTATGTAATCTTTCAGTAATCGGCTGATTTTTGAACAGTATATATATATATATATATATATATATATATATATATATATATATATATATATATATATATATATATATATATATATATATATATATATATATATATATATATATATATATATATATATATATATATATATTTTATATATATATATATATATATATATATATATATATATATATATATATATATATATATATATATATATATATATATATATATATATATATATATATATATATATATATATCTAGAGATGAGAAAACAGAGAAAATGGGAAGTTTAGAGCCTCTCTAGTAGAACTAAAAAAGGATACAATAAACTGACACTACGTGTTTCTCTGTTGAAAGTTGCCTGAGAAGGAATTATACTCCTCGAAGCAGAAGCCGTAAAAATACCTATAAAAGAGTGAGAGATCCCCTACAGCCAGACAGTGGGCAAGAGAAGGAAGCTGAATAGACGAACAGCTCTTCCTCTAATGGAATGGGGAATGCTAATAGTTGTAGGAGACGCCCCAGACCTGAAAAAAAAAAGTTCTACAGAGGGTCTGATTTGGGATACATACAAATTATACAAATTAAAAGAAGCGAAATACTTTCAGGCTAAAAAGAGGAATCCAAGCTTTTTTAACGCTGCTGAGGCTATGGATGTAATGGTAATATGTTTTTGTGTCAGTTAAGGTTATATTCAAAAGTAGCTCCAATCAAAATAAATCACTTTTTGTTCTGCAGAGCTTGGCCGCTCATATGTAACGAATGGGCATTGGCACATTTTTTTGCGACATTAAACATGACTGTGTTTTGGGGGCATTCAAGTGAACAAGATATTTGGCGCCTTAATCCAAAATTAGTTAGAGGTCTCGTGAAAGAGTGAAAGAGATATCTGCATTGACCTACGTTTGTTTTCCAAATCAGGCTTATAGACTGGCTCGAGAAATTGAATATTTGAGTAAAGGGTACTATCGTCAGCAAAACCATGAATGTGGTTTATTTTAAAAGTAAGAAGATCGTTAATGTAAAAAAAAAACAGAGTTGCTGCTAATACTAAGCTTTGGGACACCCCACCATTAGTGGGTATGTAGGTAGAAAATGAAAAAATGACCGTCTACAATAACTGATATAAGTCGATTAGAAGGAAAACTGAAAAGTCAAGAATAATGCTTTGTACTGTCTGTCATGTAAAATTTTGTGTTTCTCCTCTACTTTACGATTTGAGAATTAATGGATTTTTTCATTACCTTACAAATAACTAAAAGAAAAGATATGGGTCTATAGTAAGAAAGGGATAGTTTTGTATCCTTTCTTGGGGACAGGTTGCATACATGCAGCTTTGCAGCTCTTCAAAAAAATGCTAGGTTCATAAAAGATTTAAAAGATGCGAGTTAAGATGGATGTAAGCTTGGAAGCAATAGCCACAATAGACCGATCGGTAGCGGTGGAAGGGTGATATACCCACTCACTTTAAACCTAACTTTTTAAAGCTCGGAAGCACATTTTTTTTAATCGTTACTGGTATGCCATCCATCCCAGCAATTTTTTAGTATTAGGAAAAGAAAATTTAACTGACTTAACTAGGTTACCGGTACATCATCGCACAATTCAGCTAAAGTATTTTACAGAATATTTTACCAATTTGCTGTTAAACCTTTTTTTATAAATATCCGTTTTGCTTTCTAGGAAAAACCATGTATTGATTTTCTCTGGGCCAATGTCTGGTATTTTATCTGCTTAATATTCCAGCACTATTGACAAAAACCTCGTCCGACCATGTATTTTTTTTTTTAATTATGTTTGATATTTTAATTTTGAACGTACCACTGACAAAAAGTTATTGATCGCTTTGCATCCCCAGGTTGCAAATTATAAACTTACTTTAATTTATATGGCTTTAATTTATGTTTGTGTATTATCTATTGAACCATGGTTTTTGGCATTTTCACTTGTTCATCAAGATTTCTGCAGGAGCTGACAGAGGTATTTTTTATGCATGTGCATTATCATTCTTTTTGTTGCATTGTGCGTATCAAGCATTCCAGCATATCATACATTGGAATTGGCATTAGGTGTAAATTGATTAATGTCGAATAAAAAAAAACCTAATAATACAGAAAAATAATAATAACGTCAAATAATTATGTTAAGATGTTAGATGTTGTTGTAAACTTTTAAAAAGTATATGGATGACTGACGACTAGATTTATTTTTGTTTATAAAGTCTGTATATCACATTCAACTATACCGGGACTAAGGTAAGGTAGGGTAAGTAGTAACTAAGTTCTTAGAAGGGAGATTTTTAAAAGCTGATATGTTTGAATTTGACATTTAAAGAATTCTGTTAACGCGGCACTTACGTATTTTATATTTTTAAAACACTAGGTAAGGGCCTATTTGCACAATCTCTTAAAAAAAAAATAATAAAAAATAAACAAATAAATAATAAGTGTAAAGTGATAATTATGAAATAATTTTATTTTAAAACGAATAGTTTTTTTCCATTACAAAAAAAAACAAATCTGCATTATACCTTTAAAACTGTAACGGATAAACAAAATTGAGCACGTTACAGGATTTTACATACAATTTCACACAAACTTGCTTTTTATTTTTTTCTATCCTTACTAACAACGGAAATACAAAGGTATGCTTAAATCATCAAAATAAAAAAAAAAACACACCTTTAAGCTATAAGACGAACACGATTTGTTTTTACCGTTGTACTTTTTTGAAAATTGACTCAAAAACGTGCTATCAGATTTGCTCTATACAGGGTGTCCCAGAATATGTGGGCAATCTCTCTGAATCTAATAGAGAACTCAGAAATATTATGACAAGTTCCCATAAACTTTTTTCCTACGACCCTCCCCTACGGAGATACGGGTTCATAACGGACGCCCCTGGAAATTGTTTTTTTTAAATATCTTTTAAAATACTGGGCGTAAATTAATAATTTTTTAATATGATGGTTGCTAGATAAGTCTTTTTAACATGAACCTATCAAATCATATTTGGCTTATTTGGTTTGTCAGGGACGGACCAGCTCTGACACAATAATAGCAATTTTTTTAACACCCTGTATGATAAAGGCTTAACAATATTATTTTTGGATAGCTTAAACCTTAAACTAAAAAAGGTATACTTGATTGACCTCGATAATATCAACTGTTTACGAGAAATAAAATATTATGGTTGGTATTTTTTTTAAATTATACAGGATGTTTTTTAATTGAACGTCAATATTCAGAGAGGCAATTTTTGGGTCCATTTTAAGAAGAAAACTTGATATGAACGTATGTCCTAATTGTCCTAACTTTTTAGTTATAGGATGGTAAAATTTCACTGTATCTCAAAACTTAGGAAGTTTAGGACATACGTTTATATGAAGTTTTCTTCCTAAAATGGACCCAAAAATTGCCTCTCTAAATATTGACGTTTAATTAGAAAACACCCTGTATAATTTAAAAAAAAATACCAACCATAATATTTTTTTCTCGTAAACAGTCGATTTTATCGAGGTCAATCAAGTATACCTTTTTTTAGTTTATGGTTAAAGCTATCCAAAAATAATATTGTTAAGCCTTTATCGTACAGCGTGTTAAAAAAATTGCTATTATTGTGTCAGAGCTAGTCCGTCCCTGACAAACTAAATAAGTCAAATATGATTTGATGGGTTCATTTAAAGAAGACTTATCTAGCAACCATCATATTAAAAAATAATTAATTTACGCCCAGTATTTTAAAAGTATACGTTTATATGAAGTTTTCTTTCTAAATTGGACCCAAAAATTGCCTCTCTGAATATTGACGTTTAATTAGAAAACACCCTGTATAATTTAAAAAAAATACCAACCATAATATTTTATTTCTCGTAAACAGTTGAATTTATCGAGGTCAATCAAGTATACCTTTTTTTAGTTTATGGTTAAATCTATCCAAAAATAATATTGTTAAGCCTTTATCGTACAGCGTGTTAAAAAAATTGCTATTATTGTGTCAGAGCTAGTCCGTTCCTGACAAACTAAATAAGTCAAATATGATTTGATGGGTTTATTTAAAGAAGACTTATCTAGCAACCATCATATTAAAAAATAATTAATTTACGCTCAGTATTTTAAAAGTTATTAAAAAAAAAACTATTTCCAGGGGCGTCCATCATGTACCCGTACCTCCGTAGGGGAGGGTCGTAGGAAAAAAGTTTATGGAAACTTGTCATAATATTTTTGAGTTCTCTATAAGGTTCCGAGAGATTCCCCACATATTCTGGGACACCCTGTATATTGTAGTTTTTTTTTTTTAATACTGTAGAATTCTCTCGAAAAAGCGCCATCATGTGCATTTTCTGAAACATACTATCAACAAAACCACTTAGGCTTTTACGTCAGTAAATGCTTTTTATAAAATAATAGTTCTATACCATTTTTTACTTCAGACTTTAGTGACAAGAAATACATTTCCATCAAATAACTTACAAGCGTGGATTGCCTTTTTACCCTTCTTTGAAATTTATAAAATAGGAATGTAAAATGTGAATTTATATTTCTATTTTTCGTATAAAATATATTTTTATTCAGGTCACAATAAATTTAAAGCACCAGGTAACGTGTACTTTGTATTTGACAAAGTGTTTTTTAATCATTTCAGTTTAGTTTATTTTGGCTTTTACATACAACATTAAAACTATCAATTCCCAATAAGGTAAAAATAATATTGTAGGTTTTTAAAAATCATTTAAAATTTTAAAAGTCCTTTAATAAAAATCATTCTAACCTGTTTTTGTGAAATTTCTTTTAGCTTAAAATACTAAAATTCGTTATAAAAAATTAGGTTTAATATTAATCTAAACAACAGGGTGTTTAAAAAATGGACTACCAAAGGATATGGCACACTTCTTATGGATTTGAATCACCGACAGATTTTTTTGAAATTTTAGTATTTTATTATGGTAAGTCCAAATACGCATTTTCTTTCATTGCGCCAACCTTGTAGTTATACAGGGTGATACCATAAAATACAGCCAAAAATTCTTAAAAATATTTATTTTATTTATTAAAAAATACTGTCTGTTACCCTAGACTGATAAAATTAGGCATTTTTTAAATAAAAAGAATATATATTCCATACAAGGTACTTTTTTTTATCGTGTACAGGGTTTTTATCTGTCATGTCCTACAGGGTGCACGATTTATTAATAAACCAACAAATTTACAGTCCAGTAGACCTAAATATTAGGTCAGTTATTATTAAAAACAATAGGAATTTTGTAACTTGGCAGTAACTGGTTTAAACATACAGCGTGTCCCTCCAAAAAAGTCATTTTTAGATACCGAGTGAACCAAAATTATATGGCGGTTTTATTTATATTTTTTTCCAGTCATACGGAAGTTAGTTAGTAGAATATTGCGCAATAAAGAAAAATAAGGGTTTGCTTGCGCAGAAGTTCGAAATAGGGAAAGATTCATTCAAGGACATGTAGACAATTTTACAAATCGGTTATATAATCCCCAACCCGAACAGCATTGTGCAATTTTATACCCCGACTACACATATTTAAAAGCGCCAAAGAGCTCCAATTTTAAAATACAAAGGCAGTCATTTTCAATGCACAAGGGGTATACTTTAACTACGTGGAGGTGGTGGTGCATGGGTAAATATGGAAAACAATAATATTGAATTTCCTGTTTTGCCTATAGACTATGTTATTTCTAAAACATTTGGTACCTATCAAGTGAGGCTTTCTTTGGCTTATATTTAAGATACCGCTAAAAGGGAATCAAATAATGAATATATTTTTCAAGTTCATAATTTGAACCTGTCTTAATAAGAGAAAAGATATTTTCAAGGTTAACAAAAGCTCTTAAGCATAGTATTTTTATTTCATATTTGCTTTCTTCATTTCAAAAAATGGTGATCCTCTTTCGGGTACCTATTGCACATGTAAAGTGGGTACCAGAACGCTTGGCCTATGTGCCCATGTTGCCAGTGTAATATGGTACCTGGGATATGCTAGGTATCAACAGGTTGTTAAATATCCAACAACTGTTTTACTTACAACTGTTTTGGACGCTGCACATAGAGCAGTTGAAGAGCCGCAAGTTCTTGACTAGTATGATCTTTTCATCTCTGTTTCTAATAAATAGTATAGTTTACTTTTAAAAACATTTTAGTATTAAGTTTTTAATAAGGCTAAACAATGGCCTTAGTTTAATTTAAATGAATAATACTAATTAATACATCATTTTAGTTTGTTTTATTTGGGTTACTCGCCTTTTTACTTTTTGGAAAATGGGACCCTCTTGGTCTGGGTCCCGGCGTAAGCTGATTTGACTGAGCTATTAGACCTTAGATATCATTCATAAATGCGCATTACAAATTAAGCATTAAAAATCGTCATCCCCAAGATAAATCCTAAAACAAAAATACAGTTTTACAATCGGCCGTTTCAGTATGAAACTAAAAAAATTAAACTAAACTTTAAATTTTTTCAGGTATCTGAAATATTAGGAACGTGTATGTATAGTATTTTAATGACGTTTTGTCATAAAGTGACAATAGGTTATTGGACTGGTGTTGTATAGTATTTAAAAGTTCAAAAGCTATCAGAATTTCCTAGTTTTAGACCTAAAATTCTAAAATTTAGTTTAATTTTGTTTTGCCATTTGTACCTAGAAACGTAGATTAATATTTGTGATTTTTGGTTTTTTGGGGTTTTCTTCTTTTTGTTGCAGGCGATCTGCAAGTTCATAGGGGTCCATAGGGCTGGCCAGGGTCAGCTCGCATACCCGGGACCCGGACCAAGAGGGTCCCATTTTCCAAAAAGTAAAAAGGCGAGTAACCCAAATAAAACAAACTAAAACATGGATCCGCCACAAAACTATAGAACATATTTATAATACATCATTGTTGTTATGAGTTACTAATAAAAATATCTCTCTACAAACAGTACCTAACTTGTTACTGTTTGAAGTTAACCATAGTGTTTATTTTTGTTTTGAAATCATTAAGGGTTACCTTAAAACCCGTAATCTGTATTTTTACTGTAAGATATTATGCATTAATTATTATTCATTTTTGTATTAAATTGCGACATTTTACGTAATATTAAGTCACTTTTCAAAACATCTGTTTACATCACCCAGTACGTTTATAGGGTAGATCCGTGAAAAAAAATCTTTTTACAACAGCGGTTTCAATATGACTGGAAAAAAATATAAATAAAACCGCCATATAATTTTGGTTCACCCGGTATCTAAAAATGATTTTTTGGAGGGAAACGCTGTATGTATAAATAAGTTACTACCAAGTTACGAAATTCCTATAGGTTATAATAATAACTGACATAATATATTATATTTAGTCCGACTAGACTGTATATTTGTTGGTTCATTATTAAATCGTACACCCTGTAGGACAAGACAGATAAAAACCTTATACACGATAAAAAAAATACCTTGTATGGAATATATATTCTTTTTATATAAAAAATGCCTAATTTTATCAGTCTAGGATAACAGACAGTATTTTGTAATAAATAAAATAAATATTTTTAACAATTTTTGGCTTTATTTTATGGTATCACCCTGTATAGCTACAAGGTTGGCGCAATGAAAGAAAATGCTTATTTGGACTTCCACAATAAAATACTAAAATTTCAAAAAAATCTGTCGGTGACTCAAATCCATAAGAAGTGTGCCATGTCCTTTTAGGAGGTAATTTCCTCATTAAAAATACGGTTTCGAAAATGCAGAGTTTCTAAGATACAGAGTGTTAAACTTGATTTTTTTCAGTGTTATTTGTATTAATAGGATCTTTATTTAGGCCTTATTAAATTAAAATTATTAAGACCAATAGCTTCCGCGGGAACACCTCATGAAAAATAATTGTGAAAAAATGCTTACAAGTGACTTTTTTGCAATTTTTATATTTTTTTAAATTGGTCAACTAAAAATATGACTTTTTTGTCTGTTTATGTTTTCCTCAATTTTGCCTCGTTTTCTAAAACAAATTAAAACCAATTCATTGCAAGTCTCTAAACCTTATTAATATTTAACTTTGATGCAATTTAGAATTTATTTTTTCTTAGGTTTTAAATATATACAGTGTGTATACGATAAGAGTGAACAGCATGGGGATCTCCGAAACGTTAAGAGATAGGTGGGTGGTTTAAATTTGGCAAAGTTGCGTATTGGGGAGTTTAATAATATACCGTACTTCAGGAAATATGGCAAAAAAAATTAAATTTTCGATTTTAGTTTTTATTTTTTTACGACTTTATTTTAAAAGTTAGAAAAATTCTAAAAATACATTCTCTTTTGGAACTTTTTGCGCTTTATGTATTCGTGAAGTCAAAAATTTCTCACGACGTTTCGTGTTTGTTAAACCATCATTAACTTTATTTTTTAAAATATTCCCCGGATTTTTTCTTTAATTTTGTAAAAAAAAAATGTTTATTTAACAGAAAAATATCATGTGCTATACATCATTGTAATTGGGATGAAAACTGCTCTAAAAAATGCAATAAACAATCGAGGGCCGCATAAAAAAAGTTGATAATGGTTAAACAAAAACGAAACGTCGTAAAAAAAATTTGACTTCACCAATAGATGAAGCGCAAAAAGTTCCAACAAGAATGTATTTTTATATTTTCTCAGCTTCAACTTTTAAAATAAACTCGTAAAAAAATAAAAAGAAAAATTGGAAATTTCAATTTTTCCGCCATATTTCTGGAAGTACAAAATACAGAGTGTAACATAAATATGGAACGCTCGAAATACCTCCCACACCGTTTATCCAATTTTAATGAAACTATGTCTTCTTCTTTTTTTTTTCTTCTTTTTCCTGGGAGCCGTCTTACATTACCGGAGGCAGCGCAGCCTCTTAGACTTTTTGTGCCTAATCTCCCATTGTCTTTTATATCAATCCTCCCATTAGTCTTGTTCCTTCTACAAGTCTGTATAACCCCGAGACTGGTTGTTTGATATATTCCTGTAGGCTCATTTTCGCCCAAATAGTTCCTGTCTTTTGTGATTTAATGCTTCACATTCACACAGTATGTGGTAGGCTGTTTCTTCCCCCTCGTCGCACATTCTGCAACTTGGGTCCCCATTGTATGAGCCTATCTTGTGTAGGTGTCCTCTTAGGTTATCGTGCCCTGTTAGCAACCCTACTGTTATGCGAAGTCTTTTCCTACTTTCTCTTAGTAGTTCTTCTTCGTTCTTTTGGATGGGCCCCTTATGAAGCCCTTTCCATGTCTTATTCTAACGAGGTTCTCCCAGTATTCCTTGTGTTTGTTTCAGATTCATTCCCTGGTTTGCCCTCGTGCTGTGGTTTTGGTCATTCCAAGGGCAGATTTTGGTCCAAAGTATGGTGTGGATGATCCATGTCTTGCTAGCTCATCCGCTTTTTCGTTGCCTTCTATTCCCGAATGTCCTGGGACCCACAGGAGAGTTACCCTGTTGCGTTCTCCCAGGACCTCCAGTTCTTTTTGGCATTCCCATGTAAGCTTGGACGTTACCTTGGGGTTTACTAGTGCCCCTAGTGACGCCTGGCTGTCTGTTATTATACAGATTCGCTTGTTTTTGTAAGCCTTCCTGTTATTTTCTTTCGCACAGTGCAGTAAAGCATATATTTCCATTTAAAATACAGTACTGTGTGTTCCTAGTGGAATGGAGAATTGTGAATTCCTTATTTCACTGTACACGCCCGCTCCAGTTCCCTGCCTGGTTTTGGAACCATCCGTATACCAGATGATGTCTTCAACCGTGCCGGAGAGATCGGGTTACTGCCACTAACTTCGATTTGGAATTTTTATCTCGAAGTTTTTGTTGAATGAGTATTGGGGAATTTTCTGGTTTGTTCTCGCATCCAGGATGTTGCCGCCAACCTGACTTTTTATGTTGTTGTGTCCCAAACTAGCTTAGACAACAGTTGGTTTTTGTTGCAGTCGGAAGTAGCTCATTCTTGCCTCTCCCATCACTATGAGGTTAAGTGGTGGAAGGTCTAAGAGACATTCCATGGCTGCTGTTGGGGTTGTTTTAGTTGCTCCTGTTATAGCTAAGCAAGCAAGTCTCTGTACCTTGGCCAGTTCTGTAACAGCAGTTCTTTGTCTCATTTTTGTCCACCATACCAGTGATGCGTATGTTATCGTAGGCCTTACCACCATGGTGTATAACCAATAAACCACGTTTGTTTTAAGGCTCCATGTTTTCCCATGAGAGCGTCTGATTAACATAAGAGTCATCTCCGCTTTCTTTCTTGTTTTCTGAAGATGTTGGTTCCAGGTAAGTTTAGAGTCTAGGAGTCTAGGATGACACCCAAATATTTTACTTATCCCACAATCTTGATTGCTTCACCTCGTAGGTTCAGGGGTCCTAAGCCCTCTAGATGTCTCCTTTTGGTGAACGCAACTATGGCTGATTTGGAGGGGTTTATGTTTAGTCCCTCCTTTCTCGTTCATCTGGTGACGGCGTTTAGGGCCTGTTGCATTTTATCCCTAACAGTGTTGTTAAATTTTCCTTGGGCCATAATGACGAGATCGTCTGCGTATCCCAATGAAACTATGTACTCATAGGTTCGAAATTACGCCGGATCAAATGGTGAGCCCCGCGTCGTTACCAAGTTTACCGTTTTTCTGAAATCAAATGGAACTTCGTTTTTTAAACGAAACACCCAGTATTTGATTTTGTTTTTAAGTTCTGCTTAAAATTGTGTATACTTTTTGAATAAAGTATTTTTTTCTAATGATAACAGTTTCTGAAAGAATTTAGATTAAAGTAATACTTAATGTATTTTACCTACAAATACAAGAATAAACAATACAGGAGGCAATAACTTAACAACAATAAACAAAATAAAATTAAATTAGATGCTTAAAATGTCGCCCATTTACTTCCTGATAATAAGCTAAGTTCTGAGTAAAAGCATGTGAAATATTTAGAAGGCTAGGTTTCCTCAATTTTCCTACATTCTGCTGCTAACTTTAAATCGTCAAGGTCAGTAGACTTGGTTTTGAAAACGACATTTTTTGGGTGACCCCACAAGAAATAATCGAGGGGCGACAAATACGGACATAAATCCGGATACCAAGCTGGCCACTCGATTGTTGAACATTATTTAGATACTGCCGAACATTACGGGCATAGTGAGGTGGGGCTCCATCCTGCTGAAACGAAATATTTCGTCACTTGGTGCTTGATTATTGCCTTAAATATCATTTTAAAATAATTGAAAAAAAAAAGTAAAGTGTTACTTTTGTTACTAATGGGAAAGTTTGTCGGGCGAGCCGTAGGCGAGTGTAGTAGTAAAAAATTAAATTAACACAACTTACGATTATTTGGAAATAGTTGCACAAGAGCCGGGACAATTTCATTTCTTAAAAACTGCAGGTATCTTTCCCCATTTAACGTCTCTTCCATAAAGAATGAAATTATTCTTCAACCTATTATACCAGCCCAAACATTTACTTTTCGAGGGAACTGGGTGTGATTTTCGCGTTTTCAGTGAGGGTTTTCCCTGGCCCAATAACGAAAAATTTGTCTATTAACAGTTCCGTTTAAAAAAAAAGGTTGATTCATCAGCGAAGACTATTTGGGGGACAAAATCTGGATTGGCGTTGCAGCGCTCCATCATAATTTCACAAAATTGCAAGCGTCTGTCATAGTCGTCTTCTGAGAGCTCTTGTACCAGTCTTATTTTGTAAGACTGGTATTATTTTGTGGGGATGAAACTTTTTGGTTTTTAGCAGGCGGTCTACTGACATATGGGAAATGTGATTTTCTTCTCCCAGTATTCTAGTAGAAAGGTGAGGATTTTCCTCTAAACTCAACTAAACGTTCAGAGCTTTATCACCATCTGTTGAACTTTTAGGTCAGGCAGCATCTTTTACGTGTCCAGATTCACGGATTTTTTTTAAAAACTTTGCTTACAGTAGATCTTGTTAACGGATTTCTGTCAGAATATTTGTCATTTAAAATATTACAAATTTCTTGTTGTGTTCTCATTCGGTCCCCATAACCCAGTATCATTAAAATTTCGATTCTTTGGGTTTCAGTAAAATGATCCATTTTGTGTAAATAATTTGTGTAAAAATATTGACAATGTCAGATATTCCAGGTAAACTCACATGTGCAGGTATTTGTAGGTAAAACACATTAAGTATTTTGTATTGAGTCGGCTTTTACTTGGTGGAAGTCCATTATATAGAGGAGTGATAACTTAAAAAAGGAATAATACTTTTCAAACTTCCACAATTTTTTATTTTTAAAGTTTTATTTATAAAAGAAAACTCGAATGTCTTTGCAACACGTTAGTATCAAAGAGTTTAAGAGACTGAGTCTCTTAAACTCCTTTTGATGAAGCAAATGTGTTGAAACATGTCGAGTTTTCTTTGTATAAATAAAACTTAAAAATAAAAAATTGTGGAAGTTTGAAAAGTATTATTTCTTTTCTAAGTTATCACTCCTCTACATTAAGTATTACTTTAATCTTCATTCTTTCAGAATCTGTTATCGTTAGAAAAAAATACTTTATTCAAAAAGTATACACAATTTTAAGCAGAACTTAAAAACTGAATCAAATACATGGTGTTCCGTTTAAAAAAAACGAAGTTCCATTCGATTTCAGAAAAACGGTTAACTTGGCAACGCCGCGGAGCTCACTATTCGATCCGCCGTAATATCGATAATACCTATGAGTACATAGTTTCATAAAAATTGGATAAACGGTGTGGGAGCTATTTTGAGCGTTTCATATTTATGTTACACTCTGTATAACTCTAATTTTACAACGGTGTATTATTGAGCTCCTTAATGTGCAACTTTGCCAAATTTAAACTACACGCCCATCCCTTACCATTTCGGAGATCCCCATGCTGTTCATTATTATCTTGGACACACTTACATAGACAAGTCAATTAGTATTTTTTCTTGTGCATTTTTTAAGTCTTGGTGTGAGTATATAGGAATAGTCCAAAAATAAATTCTGGTGATTATCTTCACTTTTTTCAAATAGCAACATCACGTTTTTATTTAATTTAAAGTAGACAAGTCAGGTTTCACTTTTTTGTTTCAAAACATTTTTACATGGAGAAAATTTATTATAGCTACGATTATAAAATTAAGGAACTGGGACTTTTTGGGTATGCGGAAGTGACCAGTGATATTGGCAGAGTTGTCAGGTTTTTCGGTTTTGCGCTACACTTAATTATTTTGTTATAGTGAATGGATGTCCCATTTATTTTTATTGAAATAAAATGGGCGCGCTAAATTTAGTAAGATCTTAAATTTCCGAAATTCTGTCGTCACTAGTTACCGAGATATGATAACATATGTATATATTCTTAAAATCGCTAAATATGCATTTATAAAATGGGCCATCTTTTGGGCATAAGCAGTTGAACAATAATATCAACACCGTTGACAGAGTTTCCAGTTTTGCGCTACACGTTACATTGTTAGCTAAAATAAAATTATCTGGTTATTTTAACTGAAATATGAAGGTTATTTTCTTCAACGTTACTGGTAAAGAAGGAATCCTGGTTGGTAATTCCGCACGAGGTGTACTACAAATGCAAAAAATCAATGCTTTTTTTATTTTCTTTTCAATAGGGGGCTAAAATATTAATATATAGGTTTATCGGTTAACAAACATTTAACCGAAGAAAGAAATACCAAAAAAAAAACGAAAATATTTTGACTTTTTGATTTACCAAGCTCGTGTTACGGAATTCGCCAGTGGAAGCTTGACTAGCATTCAAGGTGCTCATTTCTCTGGTGCGAGTTTCTAGTGTCTTACCGGTTTTGAAGTTTTAGAGTATTTGTTTTAAGATTTGAATTTGTTATTTTTAATTATTTGTGTCAGCCTTTAACTCCCGCGTAGTAATTCGTGTTTTTGTTGGTTTTTTATAATGTGAGAAATTCTAGTGGATAGAATTGGTGTTTTACCTGCGGTTGCAGAGGGATAAGGGGAATAAAAATCCAGGTTTCTGGCTGGGCTGCGGCCCAGGCGGTTGCTTCACGGGAGTCATTTTTCGTTTTAAGTAAAGTTAACAAATTAGGATCTTTTTTCTGGGACGAGGGGAGGGAAAGCCTTAGAAGCCAGCACAGGCTGGTTCGTAATAAGTTGTGTTAAGTAAAAAAAAGTGTAAGAAAATACAGTTTATAAAACATGTCAGACTTAAATTAAACCGAAAGTCAATTAACACAAGAGTGTCTTATTGGCAACCAGCTCCGAGTTATGATCACCCCGACCATTCAGGACTCGCCGGATTCGACACTAGGGTACCCCGCAGCACCTGCCGACGAAGCGATTGACCGGCCACTGGCTTCGGCTCTGGAGAATTTTCCAGCATCTGCCGATGCAGTGGTGCAGCTCTCGCTTGCTTCGGCTCTGGGACCGCCTCTAGCATCTGCCGAAAGAGCGACTCACCATCGCGCCTCTCGCACTGCCTCACGAACGCAGATCACAACTAAGTTCTGGTGAATGCAACGACGCAAACAAAAGGTTCATATTTTTGCTGCGCTACCGACGCGCGACAGTGTGGGAAGACCCATGTGCTATACAACCGAAGGAGCAAGTAAAGCGCTGGCTACAATTACGGCTAACTGGTCCTCCGCTATAATCACTCAAAGGCTCGACAGCAGCAGTTCCAGACTATGAACGGGGAACGTTACAACGAAACCAGTGAGTGCCTACAAAAGGAAATCGGAGCACATTGTACTGTGCACATTGTATTATGAAGGATATTTAAAACTAACTCTCTTCTAAAGTAAAACTTTTTTAAAAAATAATTGATTTGGGCTAACCTAAAGTCTATCTCTTATTGTTTTTTGTTACCACGAAATAGATTTGAATATAAAATAATAATTATTGTGGATTATTTGCCTATTGTGGTTAGTTGTGGTCAGTTGTAGTAACTTGTCTAGATAAAAAGGTATATAAATATTTTTAATAAGACGAAAAATAAAGAATAATTTGATTTTAACCAAAAATTTCTGTACAAAAGGGGAAAAAAGGTTTTATTCATGTAATTTTTGCAATTTTTTTTTGTTTTAAACAATTTGTTTTATTTTCTTAATAAATATAATCGGAAAAGCAAAAATTAGATTCTTTTTAATAAAATTATAAGTATTTCAATTAATTTTTTTAGATAAAAAGATTAATTTAGTATCCTTTATTCATTTATTAGGTTTTTAGAATTGATTTCTAACTAAGCATCATTAAAAGTAAACAATTTTAGAAAAATATTTTGATTTTGGATAACTTAAACACTATTTATTATTATTTTTTGTTCTCACAAGTCACTTGCTGTTAAAAAATTATAATTTTCTTGAATTGTTTGCTAATTTTTATATGGGCAAGTAATAAAAACACTAAAAATTCTAGGATAAGACTTTAATTTTTTAAATAAGTTTTTTTTTTTTTATTTATTATTTTTTTCAATTTAAATAAAGCATTTTGGGTTAAGTAACTTAAAATTATTAAGCAGAGACTGACTATTTCCTTGAATATATCTTTTAACTTCTCATGCCCCCTTTCCAATTACCAGTACACAGTTACAGGGTCTACCAAGCCCGCGATTACCAGGAGCACAGGAATTGAAACAGCCGACAGCGCTGGAGTTAAATAGGTTTTAGAACCGATAACCCTGGACAACCCGGTTCGGAATGGAGTTAAACATATCCCTCAGGACTTCCCAAGCTTAGCTAGCCATGAACCACGACCGGTTGCGCACGGTATCCTGCCCATTGAGCACGAGCAAGAAGTGGGTGCCACTTTGGGCCAACCAAACCACAGGATATAAATTCTGCAGAATATTAACATCTCTGCTCCCGGTCCTTCTAAATACGACTTGGGACATGCTAGGCACTTCCCGGCACCTCCAGACGGCATTCGGACTCCTGAATATATGCCCGACTTTGAACTTCCAGCCGCTGTGGTAATGCTGGAACGAAACCAGCTGACAGGTCCCTGCCTGGTTCATAAAAGAATCAGAGCCCCTGGGATAACAATCAATACTTTTCCGAGAGATCTTGAGCCGCGTATCTCTCACTCGTCACAAATATATTTTATTACAAACATATGCCAGGCAAGTGAAGATAAGGCACGTTTCTCGCTCTTCATGCCCCTAAAAGTAATGCTTGGATTAACGCACTTCCATCTTCGTCCTTGAAAATTTGTTATATAACAAAACATTATATATTTCCATCGCTTTCAGACTTGATCGGCAAAAAAGGCGCAGGGCTTTTTTTTAGTCACAGTCAGATAAACTACATTATAAAGAGAGCTCTGATTTCAGCTGAAAATTCTTTTGTGTTGGAGTTTGCAAAAGCGATGGAAAACGTGTAGATGGAACGACCTTAATTCCCTGGAAATATGAAAAACAATTACTTTAGGATGCTACTTGCAGCCATGCACTTGCAAAATCCTATCTGGATAAAACTAGTAAGTGAGGCTCTCTCGCCTTGCCGAGAATAAAAAAAATAAAATAAAAAGAGCTTAAGGACCGCTTTATCTTCATTCCTTTTGCTGTGGAAATTTTTGGTGCTTTGGGTAATAAGGCTAAGGGATTTATGAAATTTGCAAAAAAATCCATTCAAAAATTTTCAGAGTTTTATTATCCAAAGAATTGGTTTAGCTGTGCAACGGGGTAATGCTGCATCGGTACTAGGTACAATCCAGGAAGACCTAGGAATTGATAAAGTTTTTAATTTTTAAATATATGTAGACTTAGTTATTTAGTTAATTCTAGAATAGTGTAATTTGGTATTTATAACAAAAAAACAACGATGTATTTGTTACAAAATATAGCGACCACCTAATAGTTCCTCTAGCCACCCATTTATTGGGAAAACAGTATCGAGATACTGCCGTACTTCTGTGGCATAGAGTGGTGGTGCACCGTCTTGTTGATACCACACGTTTTTATTCTAAGCTTCTCGATTTTTACTACTAGGAAATAAGTTAACTGGGGTAGAAATGAAAAAATTTTAAAGATAAGGAAGATAATTTTGCTCTTTTTCAGCATTTTTGAAAAAGTATAACCCGTATAGTATTTTTTATCAAGCCTGCCTAAATGTTAATTTTTTGAGGATATTGAGATTGATGTTCGCGCATCAACTTTGGATTTTCCTGGGTGCATAAGAGTGGAACTTTTCTGCTTTCAAAAGCCCCAAGATCTTAAGCAATCTGGAAAACACTACTGTAAGGGTTTTCTTCAACAAAATATTATATTTTGTATCTACATGAGTAGACGGGCGGCCTTTCTGAGGAAGATCTAAAATATCAATATTTTTTAAATTTTACTCACATTTGATCTATTTATTGGTCTCTTGATGCATTTACCGTTAAAGAGAAGGCAAATTTCTTGTTGGATGCGTACCCTGTCACCGAAATGCATAAGTAAGTAATTTAATATACAGGGTCCTCATTAATGTTTGTAAACCACGTGACCAAAAATGTTGCGGGTTGCCTATTCAGAGGTTGCACAAAATTTAAGAAAATATCCCTAGAAATATTCATTGGCGCCGGGCATTTTAAAATCGATATTTAAATGTCAAAAACATTTTTTTAAGGTTAGAAAATTTACCATTTATCATTTTTTTAAGTAATTGTAATTTGAACCAAGTTATTACAGCCTTTTTGGATAATTTTTGTATGCATTTAGTTTTGAATCTCTTGTTTGTCAATAATTTAATTTGCTAGCTTTAGGTACAAAAAATTCTAGTCAAGAAAACGAGGGATTTTTTGTGCAGTTAAGTGGATTTAAATGCTGTTTTTTGCATTCGATTCGTATCAACGCAACGCCTACAAACTTTGTGAACAAATTTAATTATTGGAAAATGAACACCTGCATTTCTGCGTTAAAAAATCATTTTTAAATTACATTTTAAGGTTTGCAATTATAAAAAATGTATAACTAGGTAATTAATGATGAAAATGAGAATTTGTTACTCGGGAGTTTTCAAGGTCGCTGACACGCTGACTATGAGATTGGCTAGGGCCTACGGAGCACCTGGTGCGCGCTAAGGATAGTGTAAACGTGGTCTAGTGGAGTTTTACGACAGTTGGACCGACATTAGCAGGATTTGTTGTAAAACTTTAGCACCATCCTTAGCGCGCACCAGGTACTCCCCAGGCTCTTGTCAATATCATATGAGTGTTCAACGACCTCGAAAACCCCCGAGTAACAAATTCGAGCCCATTGCATCATTATTTACCTAGTTATAATTTTTTTATAGTTGCAAACTTTAAGATGCATTTCGAAAATGCATTTTTCTAATGCAAAAATGCAGTTTTTTATTTCCCATTAATTAAATTTGTTTTACAAAGTTTCTATATGTTTATACCTATAATAATGGCACATTTTAGAAGTGCAACTCGTAATGAGGATGGAACTCATATTCTCTCCAAAGTTGCATGGACCAGTTTAGAGAAAGGTTTCCTGACAATCTTGTTGAGTATGAAACATTTGTCCATCACAGACATGTGCTAATCAATGACTTTGAAAACAAGAATTGCATTTGTAAGGGCAAGTCCACTGGAAGGCCTACCGTGCTTTCAGAACCTGTTCTTGATATACGTGCTCGAATGGAGCACATTCCTAAGAAATCAGTGGAGAAGTTGTCCACTCAGTCCGGTAAAGATACTATTTTCAATAAAAATTTAAATTAATGTTTACAGTGCCATATTTCTTTTAGAAATGTTTGTTAGTTCTTGCCATAAAGCACTAACGAGAAACTTGGAAATGCATCCATATAAGGTCACAGTATTGCAAGAATTCCTTTCACCAGATTTTAGAAAGAGGGTGCAGTTTTTAAAATAATTGGAATTTTTTGTACTTTGTTTTATCTTAATTTCTTTTAGCATGTAATAATTCTCCAAATTTTTTTTATTATGTAACTTAGATAGTGTAATTTATTAATAATGTAAAAATAAATCTAAGTCATGTCCATCATTTTAAGTCAAGTAGTTTTATTTAAATAATATGAATAAACTGTGTAAACTAATAGTTAATGTGAGTTGAATTTCCCTATTAAGTTTAAATTGACTAAAATCCAAAGGTATAATAAAATATATTAACGGATCTTCGCTAAACCCAACATAGTCAAGGGAACATGGCACCAAAAAAGGCCTTACGAGGGATTTTTTGGTGCAGTAAGATGGATTCAAATGCGGTTTCTTGCATTCGAACTTTATGAACTTTTTTCCATCGTGGCAACATTGTAAATAGGAAAGATACCAAGCAGTGGAGCCAGTTTTACAAACCAAAATCGCGTGGTCACGTGGTTTACAAATATTAATGAAGTCACTGTATTACTAAAATAATTGACAAAAAATATTATTCCATCAGCATAACAAGCATTACCATAGTTGCAAGGAAGCGATTTCAAGTATGGCTGGTATTCACACAAAATTAAGAAAAAAGCATACAAAAATTAAGACCCTGTACCCATAAAACTGTGAACAAAAATCCTAAGAATTTTTTATTTTTAAAAATCAGCTTTTCTTGAAGGTTTGCAATAAAATATTTTAGTTAAATTTAAATAAGATATTTTATTTAAATATTTTTATTTTTTAAATAATATAATAATCAATTTTAAAAAATCATCGATGACATCACATTTACTACATGAGACGATGCGCAATACAATATTATTATTTAAGTGTTCGAGAAAATATTTATTATTTTTACTTTAGAAAAATGAATTTGTTTCGTAAATTAAGTATACAATTATTTACCACCCAACTACGAAACTGTCATCTTAAACAATAAATGTTTTTTTATGCCAGAAAAACGTAATTTAAAATTATTATTAACGTATGCTGGAGAATTTTCAATTTTTCATTTCTTAAGCAAATAATGAATTTGTTCCACACATTATGTACACACTGTATATATGTTGTAACGTAAGTTTCCACAGACGGTTAAGTATACAGTATTATTATTCCGATTTTTAATCCGTTTATTATTAGAAAAGTGTTTACGACTTTTCGCCAACATCTCAGCTGGCATTTTCAGGTGATGCTTCCTTGACGGCTGCTTGACTTGGAAAGATCGTTCTGGTCCTCTGTCTGCTTTTTTATAGTGTGGTGCATGCGTAGATTATATCTTCTGTTACAAAGAATGATATTTATATGGTTATAAATAAAACTGGCAAAAGCTTCTTAACTACTACTGTGACCCATTTTACCTAAAAAATCACCAAAGCTTTATTGAAAACCTTTTAAGTTTAAGCTACCCGAAAATAAATTATTTTTAAAATAAATCATTTTGTTGCCATTTTTGTACAATATATTGTGTTTCCTAGTTTTATATATTATAAAATAATAACTTCTGTATAATTACCTTAATTAATGGCATTTGGCAAGAAATTTTATATTTTTGGAGAGTGGTAAAGTGTATTTATTTATATTTAAAACAAGAAGAAAACCAGGCATAAACTTTTCAGTTGCTGACACGCTTCATTATTTACACAACTAAACTTTTAATACCGCCGAAAGTTCGTTTAAAAAATTTTGTCCAGGTTAAAATAATTATAACTGATTTGTTCCAAATAGTAAAAAATCTATAAACACAAATCTTTTTGTATTGATTACCTTTTAACAAAATAATTTAGTGCAAAAAATTGCTTTGTTTTAAAAAAGCCTGTATTTAGGTAATGTTTCGATTAACTTATTAAACATAAGGAATGGTTCCTGAACATTCCCAGAAGAGCCCGACCCAAAAAAGGTTTCATTAGTTGTTTACTTAGGATATTTTATGGGTTTTTTGCTACCGTCCTAGTTGGTAGATTTATAAGTGGTTTTTTCTTGGTGTAAATATGAATAAATACACTTTGACTATTTCTGTATATTTCTAGTACTGCCATTAAATATTTTTTCAATTGTTTAATATATTAACTATATTTATAAAAATTGAGGTAAAAAAACAAACAGTGTCTTTGGAAAAAATAAAGAAACCAGCAGTTTTTCTATATAATTAACCATAAAAGTAATATTTTTCTTCGTACATTAATTTCTAGTCAGCCCTTATTAAATTTCTACAAGAAAATAAACCCAAGAGAACACTTTATTAAAAATACTGCTTTTATTATCCCATTCCGAAGGACCGTTGCCGTTATTTTATTTAATTTTTAACATTTTGACACAAACTATTTTCTAGTGAGTTTTAAAAGCATAAAGTGTATACAGGTATTTGATGTAAATTCATTAAAAAAAAGTTTAAAATTATTTAAAATAATGTTAATAATGTTTCGGTCTTAAAAAATATTTGGTTAGTTTATAAAAATGAAGGAAGTTGAAATTATTTAATTTAGGTTAATAATTTATTAAAGTAAAAAAAACCTTAGTTTTTCCCCATGTAAAGTTGTCTAAGGGTGCTAAAGTAATTAATTTTGTACTTTTCTTGCAACCTGTATTAAAAAAAAAATCAGCTAATTCCGGACTTTTCAATTCTTTTTCACGTTACTATAAAAGACAAAAGAAAAGTTTATAAGGCCCAGTGTGTAATCGACTTTCAAAGCATTTAGTTTTTGAGATAGACGACTAAACCGTTAGCATAGTCACGGTGCATTGTTGTTACAATAGAAACGTTTGTAAACCTGGCTGCAAATAAAAGGGTGTGAAACGGGGATTCGTGATTTTATACAGGTTGTTACGAAACATTTGGTATCAGAAGCGAGGAAGCAAAAGTAGTTAAAATGAATTTTTGAATACCTGTTGGAACAAGACAAGAAACTGTAGTTATAAAAGAATTAAGTAGCTTAGTAAAGCAATTGATGGAAAAACAAGAAGAAATAAAGTGAAGACCAGCTAAACATCCATGAAAGAAGATCTAAAGAAAGAAATACAGGCGAGTCAAGATTTAATAAAAAAAGACCAAGAAGAACAAATGATGTCCAGAAGAAACAAAAACTAACCAAAAATCCATGAGAGATTTAAAAAATAAATGAAAACAAATTAAGAACAAACAAAGAAAAGTTCACAAGGCTAACAATAAGTATATAATCGAATTTCGAAGCATTTAGTTTTTAACATTGATGACTAAACCGTTAGCAGAGTTACGTTGTCACCATAGAAACGTTTGTGAAGATGATTGCTAAGAGGTGTAAAACAGGAATTCGAGATTTTATACGGAGTGCGACGGAACAGTAAAAATAAATAAATATTTAGTTACTAAAAGTTTAGATTTAAAACGAATCCACTTTATATTCAATTCATAAAATCGTTTTGGCAATCAGAATATTTTAACAAGTTTAAAAACTTACCCAACTGCATAAAAACACCAACAGAAAGGGGTATTGGTAAGGAAAGAGACATAACTCAGTCAATAAGTTTAACCAATGAAAAGCCGAATCCACCTTATTAAGAAAAAAAATAAACAAATTAAGTAACAGAAAGGATTTTTTGCGACATACCGTTTTTAACTACTGGTTAATAGCAGTTCTTTTCCCCACCATTCTAACCGTTCTTAACCCGCCTATCCTCGCAAAAACAAAACGGTTTACGTATATTACGCGTATGTCAACTTACATACTAATTCAATAATACACTTTTAAGTTTAAGTCCAAATGTAAGGTCTTTGAAAAGTTAAGAAATAAGTTGAAAAGATAAGATGTAAACCAAATTTTCCATTCAATAAGTTATTAGCTGTTTCCAAGTCAACTGTAACAAGTAAATCTTTTCCTTTATGATCCATTTGGGAAATAACTAACAAATCAAAAAATCTGCAATATAAATAGTTGGTAAACCATATAAAAAAAAAAACCTACCAAGAACCAAAAAATAGGAATGCCGCGAGTCATCCCTTATTATCATTTGAACTTGATTTAACCATTATTAACGCTCCTCCCGGCTAGTGGCGATAGCGGTGGATACTGGGTACAAAGTAATGACGTAGATACTGACGCCATAACATCTTCCTGTACGTCACCGCTTTTTGTCAAAATAAACCGGTATGTTAACTGTCCTAACAATTTTAACGCGGTTTGTCTAGAAAATTTGTTTACCGTTAAACAGACACGCTGGACCCACCTATTTTACTTACCAATAAATATTTGGCAATGTAAAAGTTAACCCTTAAAAGTCCTCATAATTTAACTTTTATGTCAATCCATGTTAGCGGTATTATTCAATTCCCGAATATATTATTTTAACGAAGCGAAATTTAAACCGCGGATTGTGAAATATTTTCTAGAACGCAGGTAGTAGGCATTTATGGTTCAAAATGGTTTATTTAATAAATTGTATATTATTGTAACGGACTTTAAAAATATCTGTTTAGTTAACAGAAATGTAAGAATTATTTTGTTTAGGTTAATAATTTGTTTAAAATAAATTACCTTAGTTTTTTCCTTTTGATGGCTATTGCGGATTGTCCTGAGGACGCTGGAGACATACATTTTATACTTTTCTTGCATCCTGTAGTAAACGAATTCTTCCAGCTATTTTTAGACTTTTCCAAACTTTTCCATTCTTTTCACAATACTATAAAAAGCGCAAAGAAATTCCGCACGGGCCAGTATATTTCCGACTTTCAAAGCGAGCAGAAGTTGAGCGACAGTTTAAGGTTAAACAGTTATCATAATTAGGTTACGTTGAATTGTTGTTACTATAGAAATGTTTATGAATCTGTTTTCCAATAAAAAGGTATAAAGCCAGCATCCGTGTTTTTATACGTGGTGATACGGAACAGTATTATAGGCAGTGCTGCGACAGCAAAATTTTGTTAGTTATGACGCAGGTGCAGTCCAAATTTTATTGTTTAGAATGTGTAAGATATTAAAGTCAGAATTCCTGCCTTACCATTTAAGTTCTAGAAGTACAACTTCCTCCGAAATTCTTAACATTGCTGTTTTATTGAAAAAGGGTTCAATGGCAAAGAAAGGAGTAACTTACTTTTATAGGACAAATGACCTTATTTAAACTATATTTGTCAAATAGATTTAAAGTAAAAAGAAAAAATGTGTTAATTTAGCAGTTTTGGATAAAGATGTTATGTGACAACTGCCCTTATTAAAACGGATATTTATGGCTTAAGTTAAAAATTAGGTGGATCTTAATAGACTATGGGTCAGTCATCAAAACCCTTTACTATAAAATCAGCCATGGGCAGCTGGCAAGAAGAAATCGAGTAGGAAATTTTAGACCGACAAGTCGGTTCTTGTCAGTCCTTAGTGGGGCTGCTAAAATCGGTAAAATTGTGAAAAGTAAAAGGTATTGATCGTGAGGTATCATGGACTTGATGGGAATAAGTTAGTTGAAGAAGGGAAAATATGGCTTTATTATGCAATGGCTTTGGTGAATTTATTAATAAATTTAAAAGCTTTATTTTTTTGAATTGTTAGAAAATTTAAACAATGCATAATAATTATACCATTTATAAACCAAGACACCTTAATAAATAAATTAAATATTATTTTACGAAAAATATGTATTAATTTCAAATAACTATAAAACTAAACAGAATAGATGGTCTAAAAATATCGGGGCAAATACTTAGGCTACTATGTCATTTAATATTAAATGTTTCTATTTTAATTAAATTTCTCGAACCCTCAATAATTTTGTAGATACAAGATATATCGAGGATTCGACCAGCAACAGAAAGTAAAAGAAATAACACAATAAAAAAACACGTAAAGGTAGGTGGTTATACTACATACCTACTATTCTTCGTCTTCTTCCTGGAAGTCGTGTTGATTCACTACCGAAGACAGTGCAGCCTCTTGGGCTTTTTGTGCCTAATCTCCCATTATCTTATATACTATTATGCGAAGTCTCTTCTTACTTTGTCTGAGTAGTTCTTCCTTCGTTCTTTTGGATGGGATCCTTATAAAGCTTTTTCCATGTCTTATTCTACTAAGGTTTTCCCAGTATTCCTCGTGTTTGTTTCGGACCCATTTCCTGGTTTGCCCTCGTGCTGTGGTTTTGGTCACTCCAAGGGCAGGTTCTGGTCCAAAGTATTGTGTGGATGATCCATATCTCGCTAGCTCATCCTCTTTCTCGTTGCCTTCTATTCCCGAATGTTCTAGTACCCACAGGAAAGTTACTCTTACCTACTATTTAGAAGTCTAAAATATCTTATGCTGTCCTCTTTTATATTTGAAATCGAAGGTATTATGCATTTTTGTTTGACAAATGCTTACAGTAGCACAATTAAAAAAAACGAGATTAATTTAAATATATTTTAAGTTTGAAATAAACAAAAATGCTTATGTTATCCCAAAATTAAAGGTTAAAAAAGAAAAAAGGACTGCCTAAATTAATTAACATTTAAGCATCATTCTAACAGTATGTTTAAATATATTTTAAATGAATAAATTATAACATCGGTTAAAGTTAAGTTAAACGAAATTTGTAAAGATGTTGTACAGTTACTGCCATTATTCCTTGTGTAGTAAAATTGTCAAATTTTAACAAAATTTGGTTTTTCTGTTGCTAAATTTACTATTAATGAAACTTGGTTGTGGCTGTGTGCACGTAAGAATTTAGGAAATGAAGAGACTTTGTATTTCGTGCAAATTTTTATTAAAAAATCCTAGCAGAGCGCTTTCGGTAAAACCATCATCAGTGCTGTCTACAAGCAAGAAATGAACTTTAAAAGAAAGATTGAAAAATTTTGTTGGAATATTTTAAGGGAAATTTTCAAAAATGTATTTTAGTGATTTTTTAAATTTTTTATATATTTTAAAATTTATTTTGCGTGAAATTAAACATTAAATATAGTATATCAATGTGAAGTGATGAATTTAGTATACTTGGTATGTTAAAGAAAAAACAAAAGAAAATAAAAGTTCAAAACTTACTCGTCGTCAAGCAGGAGCCGCAGCAAATTTGAGCCAACAAAACATTTAGAGGGCTTCAATAAAATATCACATTATTACACAAATTTAAAATAAAAGTCAAATAACATTAATATTTGTTACATTTTCCCTTATTAAAGGGTGAAATTTAAAAAATGTTTCTAAAAAACTATACCATTTTGTGGAAAGACGAACATGTGATTATGTTAGGTTAGGAACCAGTTGTACTGACGTATAAAAAAGGATAGACAATCAATTTTAAAGGGTATATAAAAGGAAGTACTACTCCGAGGTTGTTTAGAGAGTGGTTATTAAGAACTGTAAAATTATTATGTTTAAAGGCTGTGTTCGAGAAATGGGATCAAAAAACAATTATAATGATAGATTGTACAGCGTCCTGCCGGCAGTACTAAAAAGGCGCAATGTAGTACGTTTTTTAACACGTGTTTTGAGTCATATTCGTCCTTCTAGCAGGACTTATATTTATATAGGATTGTAGAACAAATTTCAAACTTTCCGCGCAATTTTTTGCCTACTTTGTACGATGTCCCATACGGAAGAAATAAGCCTCCAAAGTTTAACCTTGTCAAACGTTAAAATGATGCACGCGGAAGCACGAGTCGCCGTTGCGGCCCACTATTTTGATCAAAAAAACGACAACGCATGGAGTTTTATGCATTTTGGTGAAAACCGGTCGAGTACTAAATGTTATAGGACTATTTTATCCACAAAAGCGCCAAGAATTCAGCAACCGAAAACTTACCACCGCTTTTCTCTGTTCTAATAATAAAAGGAAAAATAGTCGGACCGTCGATTTTGTTTTTCGGAAAACAATTTTTTTGGTTATTTATAAACGTATAATTATCTTTAAACCTGAACCGGGAGTGAATTTTTTAACGCTGGAATTTTAAATGGACAGGGATGTCGAGTGATACAATATTTTTAAAAGATCTTCATCAAACTTAGTGCACCCTCCAATTTTAAAGTCACTGAAAGTCTCAGTTAAAGAAAATAAGAGCTTTACAATTACATGTTCTCCAACGACCGGCAGAAATTATGAACTATGAAAAAATTTGAAAATTGTTTTGTTTGAGAAACGTTACAGACTGAAAATTTGGTTTTTCAAATGAAAAACTCCAAAAAGAAAAAATATTTTAAATTTTTTTAAAAAACCTTTTTAAAAGAAGAAATTTTGAAAAAGAAAAATTAATATCTAAATGTCCCTAACTCATTCTCCTGACATTCCCAGGGGTCTAGCAAAGAAGCTCACAAGGTTGGGAAAATAGTAGAGGAGATGTTAATTTACGTTTCTGTTTGGAAGTAAGAATTTCTCAGTTATATTAAAAGTTTCAAAATAAAATATCTCAATCTGATTCTTGAACGCGCCCCCCCGTTTTTTCATAAATATTTTCACATTTGTCATGATTTACTACAAATTACGATTTCTTAATTGTATTAAAGTTATAACAAATTTTCATTACTTAAAATTGTTTTTTGATCCCATTTCTCGAACACAGCCTTTAAACATAATAATTTTACAGTTCTTAACAACCACTCTCTAAACAACCTCGGAGTAGTACTTCCTTTTCTATACCCTTTAAAATTGATTGTCTATCCTTTTTATACGTCAGTACAACTGGTTCCTAACCTAACATAATCACATGTTCGTCTTTCCACAAAATGGTATAGTTTTTTAGAAAAAATTTTTAAATTTCACCCTTTAATAAGGGAAAATGTAACAAATATTAATGTTTTTTGACTTTTATTTTAAATTTGTGTAATAATGTGATATTTTATTGAAGCCCTCTAAATGTTTTGTTGGCTCAAATTTGCTGCGGCTCCTGCTTGACGACGAGTAAGTTTTGAACTTTTATTTTCTTTTGTTTTTCTTTAACATACCAAGTATACTAAATTCATCACTTCACATTGATATACTATATTTAATGTTTAATTTCACGTAAAATAAATTTTAAAATATATAAAAAATTTAAAAAATCACTAAAATACATTTTTTGAAAATTTCCCTTATAATATTCCAACAAAATTTTTCAATCTTTTTTTTAAAGTTCATTTCTTGCTTGTAGATAGCACTGATGATGGTTTTACCGAAAGCGCTCTGCTAGGATTTTTTAATAAAAATTTGCACGAAATACAAAGTCTCTTCATTTCCTAAATTTACTATTGTTTGTGCGTACTCTAAATTTAATTTATTCCACGCCATAAGAATTTATTTTTTAATTTTATTTAAATTTAATGGCTTAATGTTATTTGTCCTAATATTTTTTTAACCAAACCAACCCAAGCATTTTCTATATTTAGCGGTAACAGTAAATACTAATAATATATTGGTATTTTGTATCATCCACTAAGTTGCTATCATACAGGGTGTCCGGAAAGATGTGGAATATCTTCCAGACATAAAAAACACTTGAAAAAAATAGTACAACTTAATATCAACTTTTTGTTTGTATAAGCCTTCCCTTCGGAGATATTAACTCACAAAGGGCTCCAATGGAATCAAGATTTTTAGACATAATTACTGAACCACCAGGTATATTCCTTTTTTTTTAATAAGATGTTATAACCAAGTTAGACCCTACAAATTACTATCAAAGAAAGTGTTGTAAATTTCTAACAGCTGCAGGGATTAACTAACTGTGACACTCATAACTAGGGACGGGACATCGCTAAAAAACCATTAGAATTTTGAGCTTAAAATGATATAGAATATACCAAATAAGAATGCAATAAATAATTTCACTTTCTTTGGTATTTATGGTTTTTATTTTGATATTTTTATTTGGTGTGATTTCTTGCAGAATAATACAAAAGACGTGGCAAGAGTAAAAAATTTAGAAGAGTTTTTGCAACAACAAAAGAATTAAACTATAATAATTTATAATGCTTTTACATAAATAATATAAAATAAATTAAAATTAAAATAGACTTTTTTGCTATATAAATTTACAAATATTTGATTGCACCTCTATTAGGGTTCATATTTATGCAACTAACCCCATAAAAATAGGTTTGTTGGTGGAAATGCAACTCTCCAAGTGCAGTACGAAAACTATCCGGGCAGATTTGTTGTAATATACTCATAACCCCTTTTTTACGCCCTGTATTGACAAGGAAAACGTTTTTTTAAAACCCTTCCTATTGATTAAAAATTAAGTAAGTACTCTTTATTCATGTCGGTAATTCTAACCGTTCTCAAAAACTTCACATTATTATATAATGTATTTAGCGTATTTCGATAAAAGATACATCTTTGTTCCTACCAATGTGCTCGTAAGTGTATTAGATTTCACGGAGCTCATGTTAAACCCTCTTGAGAAGTTTTTAACGAAAAGTTTAATTTTTTATAAAGAAATTATGTTGGTGCCAGACAATCATTCCTCTTTTACATATTCACTTCGATAAAACTTAGGGAACTAAGAGTGTAAATAAAGCAACGTTTTTTTGAAAACGGTTAGGATTAATGATATGAATGAAGGGTACCTAATTTTTAGGTTGTAGTTAGAGGTTTGTAAAAAACGTTTTCCAAAGATTTTGTGAACATAGGGCATAAAAAACAACACTTTTTTTGAAAGTAAATTCAAGAGTGGCTGTATGCATTCCTGTGCAAAGCCAACCAAAGCAAAAAAAAAACTTAGTATTACATCTTATTTAAAATTATGTCTAAAAAACTTGATTTGTTAGAAGCTCTTTGGGAGCCAATATCTCCGAAGTGCAGACCTATTCGAAAAAGGTTTTATAAACTTGTAATATTCTTTTTACGTATTTTTTCAGATTTAGAAGATTTACCACATTTTTTTGAACACCCTGTATTTTTTATTAATATATTTTAGACGTCCCTTTATACCGGAGTGTTTTAATATAATGCACCGTGCTCCTTAAAAAGTGAAGTCCCTTTGAAACATTTCCTTTCAACCAACCTTCCAGCCTAAAATAATAATAAATATTATTTAAATTATTTATATAGAGGGTAATTTAAATTTAAACATCACCGTTGGGATTTTAGAAACTATAGTATTGTAGAGACTTTTAAAATTTCGAGTATTTTCAAAAAAATCCGCAAAAAAACAACATTATGGAGAATCGTAATTATTTTTTACTTGCTTCATTTTAAATCAGTCATTTACATTGCCATTGTTTTTGCGCTATCTGGTATATTTTACATTCGACGTTTTCGCACATCACCATCATTAACTTTATTTTTTTTTACGGACGCCGTATTGGATTTTTACGTAGGTAAATATTACAGGGTCTTTAATTATATTTACGTGGCTTCTGGGGCCTGTATTTTTAAAGACAGACAAAAATGTTTTATATAAAAATTGTAGGATTTTTTCCATATAATCTTTTGAAATTATCAGTAAAAAAAATATCGCAATAAAAAAATGGAAAAATATAGGCAACTTCAACTTTTTCAAATGAAACACTCTGTACATTATACGCTACGACGAAAGATCTTTTTGTTCTGATTTCAAATTGATGATATTTGGGTGAACCATTTTTGAGATATTTTAGGTGAAACTATTAATAAATTACAAAAAAGTTTCATATTAGTATCAAGAAAGCCATGAAAACAATAGAATTGTTATGTTGCTGAATTTGGTGAGGGTTTTCTCTGGACCCATAATGTTTATTTTTGTGATTAAACATTTCTGCTAAAGTGAAGGAAGACTTGTCGGTGAACAGAATTTTATTAAAAAACTTTGGATCCTGCTGTATAAACCTAACTATTTCCAATGCATACTTACAATTAGGTCGATCCTGCATGTTTTGTCCAGGAAGGATCTGAACGGACATACACATTTATAAGGATAAAATTTGTAAAATTTTAAGGTTAAATAAATTTTATAATCTGTTTTATTAAGTTCAGATGCCGCATCCGAGATTGATATTTCAGAATTTTCTAAAATTATTTAAAGTAGTTAGTGCAAGTCGAAAAGAAAAAGTATAATAATTATCCTGAAAAAACAAGGATATCCAAAACCTTGTTTTCATGTAGTGCTGCAGTCCTTTTCTTCATTTTAAGCTTTTTCGTTCAATAAACTTTTTTACTATTTATTTAATAGCACTTATTAATGGTACCCGTTGTTAAGGATATAATAAAATAAGTAATATTTCCTTTGCACTGTCGTCACATTATTATTGTTACCATAAAAAAAGACGCATAATAGAGATTTTTTGTTCTTCTGAATAGCCCATCGACAAAAACGCAATACAAACTACTTTTTATAGTTATATTGATAAATTTTAACTTTTTACAATATTAATACGTCAAATTTATTAAAACAATTTTATTGTTTTCATAGCTTTCTTGATACTAATATAATTTTTTTTTCAATTTATTTTTTTTTTAACAAAATATAAATATATTAATAATAATTTACTACATACCAAATAACAATATTCTAAAATTAAATAAATAACTTAATCTATATTTAAAAATTATAAATTTCATCAAGTCCTAGGTCTTTCTGGATTGTTCCTAGTACCGATGCTGCATTACCCCGTTGCACAGCTAAACCAA
>JAHBCN010004447.1:0-63749 GCA_019359885.1 Listronotus oregonensis
GAAACAAATTTGTTCTATGTCTGTACCCCCTTTTAAAGTACCCCTATTTACCTTTATTAAAAACCTCAAACAAATTTTTTTACCATAATTTTGGTTTGTCCATTCCAACGCACCGTTTATCGAAGCATAAGGTACCTATCTGCATCTCTGTTAGAATTCGGCCAGAGAGAACAAGTTTCGCTGGGGGAGTCTTCATGGCATATTTTATAATACATTTATTGTAAAACTTAAACAATACGCTATTTCTGGAGCTTTATAAAAGCTCACGAGTGCTTGTATAAAACCCTTAGTACTGGGTACCATTAGTGCGGGGTTTTTTTAGATGTTTCAACGATATGAAAATAAAACTATTGGTGTACTTTTTTGTACTTGGGTTCGTAGTTTTGGTCCCGTCAAGAAGTCAAACGGGGCTTTGTATAAAACATACTTTAATATAAAAATAGAAAAATAGTATAAATCCCTCTTGGTTTTTAAAATAATTATCTTACTCCAAATTAAAATTTATTAATCTTAATTTTATAAATAAAGTTATTATATATATATATATATATATATATATATATATATATATATATATATATATATATATATATATATTTTAAAATTAAAAAAAATTTTTAAAATAAAATTTTTTAAATAATATATATATTTTAAAAAATAATATTTAAATAATAAATAAAAAAATTTTAACCTTCCCCTTTTAATACGTCTTGGATTTTTGGCCCTTTTAAAAATTTAAAAAACCCCTTAAATTTTAAAACTTTTTTTTTTTAACCCATAATCCTTAACCCCCCCGAAAAAGTTAAAAAAAAAAGTTTTCAAATTTTTTTCCTTCCCCAAAAATTTATTATTGTCTTTAAAACTTAAAAAAAGGTTTAAAAATTTTTTTTTCCCCCTTTGGGTTTTTATTATTTACATTTAAAACTTTTTTGGGGGATTTTAATATCAAAATTTTAAATGGCCTTTAAAAAAAGGTGCAAATTTTTATTCTTCTTTTTTTGTTTTCTATTGGGAATGTCCCCGATTTTATAATTATAGCTATTCATCTTTTATTGGAGTTTATACGCTTAGTTTTTGAGACAATTAAGTTATTTCTTGCATCGTTCCCGCAGTTTTAAAAATTTCAACTCAAAGGGGTAGTCCTCAAAATTATAAATGGATCGATTTGATTAGTAAGGTTTGACGGGTTTTTTGCTTTTTTTACCAAATACAAGCTCGTAGGGTTTATAGCGTGTTGAGGTTTTACCTTGTTGTTATATGAAAAACACCAAAACGATACCCAATCGCCCCAATTACTTTCTTTATTTTTTGTTGCATCCAAATCCACCCAAATGTTTATGTTTTTTTCCAGACCCCCAAGCGTTTCATGATGGTAGCTGAAATTTTTCTTTGGTTTAGTTTACAATTTTTTTAAAAACGTGCTGAAAAATTTTTTCCCCAAAACCCTTTGGTCCGTTGGGGTTTCACAAGGTACCCCATACCCGTAGAAAAAAATTTTTTCCAAATGTTTTGCTACCTTTTTACTTCCTTATCCCTTTTGGGGTATCCTTCCACAAATTTTTGTTAAAGTCGCACTGGGTAAAAATGTTTTTTTTTTTTGGCTATCCTCGGTAGGGGCCTACAAGGTCAAAAAACCCCTTTTTCGAATGTTTTTTTTACCCGACTTTTATTACCATTGGTACCTTTTTTGGTTTGAATTTTAAACCTTTGGCAATTATCCAGTTTTTGACAAAGTGGCTTACGTCCCTTTGAGCCCCCCCCCAAAAAAATATCGTTTCCCTTTTATTGTTTTTTAAACGTTGTCCCCGACCACCCCCTTTGGGAACGTGTGAAAATCTTTTAAAAATTATATGTCTTAATTTTTTATTGTTATCGTTCCGCATCCCGAACTATATTTATTTTTTTTTGTCAGTTCTAACATATGGGGTTTTCATTTACAGTAAATTTAAAAAAAATTTTTCCTTTCTCATTTCTTAAATATATATTTCCCGGGAAAATTATTTTTTTATCCATTTTTCCCGATGCCTAACGATGTACCTAAGTCCTTTGCTGATCGACTTTTCTGGGAAAAATACATAGTTTGTGAAAAATTCCCTTTAAATAAAATTATCACATTTCTGGTAAAATTGCAATTTTTAAGTTTTGCAAAATCTGTTTTGAACTACTTTTAATTCAATCGTGCATTGGGACGTTTTTAAAAAAAAACCACAACAGGGTGATCAGGCCATCGCCTCCCTTTCCCTTTTTTTTTTCACGGTTTGGTTGTTCTGGTTTTACAAAAACCCCTCTATCTCTAAATTGTGTTGTTAAAACACACTCTCCATATTTTTTTTTAAATTCCCCCCTTTTTTCTTTAGATTCTATAACATCGCGGTGCGTCTGCTTAAATTTTCCCAAAACCCTTTTACATAATCACCTAAAATCGTACTTTCTAATACTAACCTTTTCGTTTAAACTTGGGTTTTTCAAATTAAATAAATAAATTAACGGACGATGGTCGGTTTTTAAAAATTTTCTTTCTGGCATAGAGATATGGCCCGAAATGCACTGCCCCTTTCCCGACAATTTTTCCTACCGTCGCAAAAACCTTTCTGCCTTTTTAATTTCTGGAAGCAAAAAGGGGACCGGGGGTTTTCATTTTAAGCAAAACCGCACCCAAGGTTTCCCTAAACGTTTGAACACAAACTCGTTTTTTTCTGAAAAAACGGATATTGTGGGGGGCTTTCCCGCCGCCTTTTTGGTTTTAATGCAGTTTAAATCTCTGCCCCGAAAAATTTTTTTCCCTTTTTTACTCAGACTATTTAACGGTTGGGGTATTTCGCCCAAAAATTTTTTTAAGAACTTCCCATGGGAATTAGCAAAGCGACAAATCGCTTTATCCCCTGAGTTTTTTGGGAAATGGAAATCGACCATAGCTCGAAATTTTTTTGGGGGGTTTTGGGAAACACCATCCCAATTATAGTCCTAGATAAAATTTCCTTCTTTAAGAACTCCCCTTTTTTCGGTTAAACAATTTTCTTTCCCCCTTCTGAAAAAAAAATTTTTTAAAATTTCCCGTTATGATTTTGTAAAAGTTACCAAAAAATTTGATCGTCAAGTAGACAAAGCAGTTCATAGTTTTTAAAAAAGCCATTTCACTTTATACCCGGGGAATGCACTTGGGTAATTTTTTGCCCATAGGCAATCTTTTCATCTGGGTTTTTCTGTTAAAAACTTTCACGGTCGGCTTTTAGGTTAACTCTACCTGGTAAATATCCCCTTTTTCCCAAGTCCAAATGAGAAAAATATATTGCCCGGGAAAAAGGGGCCCCAAAAAAACAAAAGTTTGGCAATGGAAACTTTTCGTCATCCCCTTTTAAAAATTTTTTTTAGCATCCTGTGTCAATCATACCCCTTTTATTTTAAAAACCCCCACTATCTGCTTTTTCGGCCTTAAAAAGGGGAAACCTTCCATTGTTTCCTCAATGAGCCTTTTCGTAACATTTCGCCGTTTTTTATGTTTTTCCCCCCCCTTTTGTCCATTTTGGAACCCTTTGGCTTTTTTTTATACAGGTTGTCCCATCTTCTTTTAGCCTTTTTTTTTGCTGATAGGCTTTTTCCCCCTTTTAAAAGGGGCCCCCCTCCTCTAAGTAAAAAATGTCTGCCCCCCCCAAAAAAAAATGCTATGGATTGAGTCCCCTTTCCTCGATATTTGAAAAAAGGTGTCTGTATCAGATTAAGCACTTTTTCTACCATTTGGACCGATATCTCATTTTTTTTCAAACTTGCATACATCGTAATCTGTTATTTTTATTTAGCTTTGGAAAAAAATTTTTTTTACCCTAATTTCTCGTTCGTTTACATTCATTATTCGTCCCGGAATTTCGTTTTTTTCGGGTTTTTTTTTTAAGGTATTTTACAATTCCCCCCCTCACTTTTTAAAAAATCAAAAAACACAACGCATTATCTCTTTCATCCGTGTAACAATATTTAATTACTTCGCATCTGGGGGAATAATAGTAAAATTTTAACCCTATTTGGGGTTGTAGTGGATTTTTTTTTTGGGGGCCCCCTTTTTTTTTTAAAGAAAAAAATTTTTTTGTAATTAATTATTGCTGAATATTTAGAAAAAAAAATCTACACCTAATACCCCCTGTATATGAGAACCCCCAATTTTTTTTCGACAAAAAAAATTTTGGAAAAATTTTCATTCCTTTAAATTAAAAAAAATTTAAATTTTTGTGGTACCGATAGATAATGGGGGGCCCCGGGTTTTCCCCCTTTTATTTTTAGTTTTTTTTTTAGTGTTTACTATTTCATTTTTAAATTTAAAAAATTCTCAAAAATAAAGAAATGCTGCACCTGAGTCAAAAAAACAATAATATTCTTTCCCTTATAATTAACACCTTTTGTAATTTAAGGGGGTTTATATTGTAATTTTTATACCTTGTTATTTTCTTCAAAAAAAAACTGTCTTAGTTTAAACCCTTTAATTATCGTTTGTAGCGCTACTGTCAGCAAAAAACCCCCCGGGTTTGCCCCGGGTTTTTTTCCCCACCTTGGCCATGGTAATCACCGCGCCCTTTTTTTACATTTGTGTCCCCCCGGTTTTTTGTATTGGCCCCTTTTTTGGAAATTTTTGATTATTGGCCTTTGGGTTTGGCCTATAATTATAAAAAGGGGGGATAATTTTTTTTGTTACCTCTTCCCCGGCCATGTGGGGCCCGTAATTAAATTTTTTTAGCCTTTCATGTGAAAACACTAGACTGAGGGGGTTTTTTTTTAGCTCCTTTTCCCCAACCGCTAAAACTGCGTCTTTTTTTAATTTTTGGGGAATTCCTTTGGTTTTTCTATAGTCCTTAGTTCTTTTCTCCTAAGTCCATTTGAAAAAACGTTTACTGCAATTTTCTCGTTTATCCCTCCAAAAACTCCCATTGCGGCTGTATTATTATCGGCCTGCGCTATCGTTAGATCGACCAATAGTGTCTCGATCAATTTGTAATCGTCGATACTTCTGCCGTCTTGTCTTCGTTATGTAATTGAGTCGATAAAACTGCTGGTGTTTTTTTTGTTAACAACCGGTTTTTTTATCCCCACTAGCTGTTCCACTGTACCATACAGTTCTCTAACCTTTTTTTGCATTTTGCTTTAATTTTTTTTTTAAAACGTAATTAATCAAAAAAGGTTTCCCCATTATCGTCGATAAGACTGCTATAAACCCAATTCGTCAATTAAGTTTAGTGCTATTTTCCGTGTTATCCATAGATGGAAAAAATCCCCTTTCAAATAAAATTTTTTCCCCCAAAATTTTTTTCCTGGTTTTATTATTTTTAATTGTTATTTGGGTTTTTTCCCCTTTTAAAAATTTTTTACCCCCGTTGGGGAAAACGCGTTTTAAAAAAGGGGGTTTCAATGCTTTTTAAATGAATAGTTTTTTTTAAAGGGGGGGGCGTCAAAGCAGAGTTTGGGCCCTTTTTTTGTATTTAAAAACCCCCCCCTTTTCTTCAGTTAAATTTTTTACCAACCCCAAGTCATTCGGCTTTTTTTGGCTCTTTTTTTAATTCGCACATTTAAATCCTCTTATGTTTTTTGGGGAATTAAATAAAAATTTTAAATAAAATTAAAAAAAAAAATTTTCCCAGACTAATAAAATGTTCTCTGGAGCACTTAGCGTCGAGCAGACTTTAACACAATGTTATAATAAATATACAAATAATAATAATAAAAAAAAATTTTTTTCCCTAATAAACTTAATATTAATTTTTGCTGTCTGTGTTCTGGGTTGAGGGGTTTATCGCTGTTCAGTGTTCTGGTTCTGGGACTTTCAAACTACGCTGGGTTCTGCTGCTGTTTTTTCGATGGTTTTCTTTTTTTTTAGTAAGAAAAAATACAACAACCACTGTCAATATATATAGTAGTACTCTTACATCAGGCACTTGGATGCTTTCTTGTTCCCGTAAATTTAATTGACTCTCCCAAATCAGTAATTTCCGCATGTTTGGAAGATGATTTGCCCCTATTGGTGTCTATTTACCAAACTGGACGGTATGCATTTTTTTTGACTTCTCAACATGTAACTGGTAGGATCGCCATGTGGGTACTCTTCCTTGTACTTGGGTTCGTAGTATCTGGTACACCAAGAAAACAAAAAACTTTTATAAAAAACTTTAATATAAAAATAGAAAAAATTAAATGCCTTTAGGCTTTTAGTAACTAACTTTTTACTGCATCTAAAAAATATCTAATGTTAATTTTGTTTTTTTTTTTTAAATTAAAATTTATTATATATATATATATATATATATATATATATATATATATATATATATATATATATATATATATATATATATATATATATATATATATATATATATATATATATATATATATATATATATATATATATATATATATATATATATTTAAACATTAAAAAACATTATTTAATATACCCAGTTTACAATAAAATATAAGTATTGTTATATAAACTAATATTTAAATAATAACATAACATAACATAAATGTTAATTATAATTTTAATACTATTGGATTATGACCTAACAAGTACTATCGACTAACCCTTCAAGATTATACTTTAGCCTTTTGTTTCAACCATGAATCCATTACACATACATTGCGTGATTTTTCGCTTAAAAGAAGGTGTTACAAGGTACTACCTGTGCAAACGTACCGAAAATAGCTAATTCTTTAATTATATATTGTACATGAAATTCTAAACAGACCTTTGGGTAATATTTTTATTTCTTACCTTAATACTGGCGTCAACTGCGACAGTTAGTGGATTCGTAAGACAATATGATTAGCTAGCACAACTGTGGCAAAAGTAAAGCATATAAAAAAAAACCCACTATTTTTCAAAAAAAATACATAATTACAATAGTTGAACAAAAGGAAACAAAAAAACGGTGGGTCCTAATAATGTAACATTTGGAAAATTCGTTTTCTGTTTTAATGTTTTTAATTTACCGAGCAGTATGACAACTTTATAATCCTATTTCGAACCGATGACATTCAATTTATTTTTCCAATTTTCACAATGATAAGTAATTGCAATGCTATTCCACACAGGCCGCAATATTCGATTTTGAAACTCGATGTGATGATTATTATTTCGGTTTAGTCATCACTTGGCTCACCATGGTTTATTCGCTCATATATACGTAAATCGTAAGTATAAATTGCAACTGAGATTCAAATTAAAATCAGATTTAAATCAACTACATAATTTTTTAAAGTCGCATGTAATTGTTTTATTTATTACGAATAATTATTAAAAAAAAATAAAAAATATATTTTCTTGCAGTAAAAAAACTAAAACAAAAAGCACAAAAAACATTATAATGACAACTAATTGTTTAAAAAACATTTAGTAAGAAAATAAAAGAAAAAACGCAGTATTAGCTTAGTTAAGGTACAAATCAATATACAGGGTGGTTCATGAGGAAATGTCAATAGTTCAGGTACGTAGTCAGGGTCCAAAAATAAATATAAAAGCGTTTACAAATATGGCTCCGCAAGGCCTTCGTTTTCGAAATAGAGGGTGTTAAAATTTTTATTTCATTTTTCTATTTTTTAAATAAAATCTATGATAATGTAAATATTGAAGTAAAAATTGGTATCCGGGAGTTTTTAGGTATGACGGATTCAAATCTAGTTATGGCTCTTACTAGTAGGGGCACCACCTACACGTCTTTTTACTATTTTGAACAATCACAACTTTTTGGTACGGCCCTGTATTACATTTTTGAGTAAATTAAATAATTGTTTTGTCATTTTTACGTCAAGAAGGTATCTCGTTAAAAGTTGATACGAGCAACCGTTTTCGAGATATTTGGATTTAAAAAAAATACCACGCATCTAATTTTATTATATAGCAAAATAAAAAAAAATAAAACAAAATTTATAGTTACACAATATGTATTTTTATTTTCAATAAGTTTATTGTTCTTAAATTATGTTTGGCAAAACATAAGCTAGGTTTTATAATGTTTAAAAATTCCACCATTTTCACTGTTTAATTTTTGCGGTATTATTGTTTAATTACGTTTCATAGTAGAATTTTTGAGGCAATAATAGGGAGAAATTATTCAAAACCCGTTGCACCGTTACAGAGGTATGTGTTATAAACGATCACGCGTATTCGGATCTGTGAGTGTAATTAGCAATCACAAACCTACTTAAAGGGAAAGCACTTTATAAACGCACTTTAGAGTGGGTGTAAAAATAATGAAATGCAACAAACAGCTAAATCCGATAAATAAGCCTCTAAAAGTTTATCTCTGAGAACGCTTTTTTTTAAACTTGCGCTAAGAAATGGTATTTTAGTATTCTTAAGCCGTAATACATTTGCTTTATCAAACTTTTGTAAGCTAAAAAAGTTCTTTTATTTTTGATAAAGGACTATACAAAAACTATAGATCGCTGATGCAACAATTAGTTCTTCTCTAATAGGTGCCTCAATAAAAATTCTAAAACCAATTATAAAATGCATCAAATGCTTTTAAGATTCCCTTAATGTGAGTTTTATTGGTCATTTTCTCTTAAGAACTGGGAAAAGTTCACGACGCGTGAATTGATAAATTTCACATCGAGGCGATTACAGGCGGCAAATATCTGTACACACAAAGAAAGCCTAAGAATAGCGGAAAATATTTTATCTCATATAGAAGCTAAGAGTTCCCTAAAAAGGAACTTTAGTAGACATTTTTCCTTTTAAAAATACGGTTTTTAAAAAATCCAAACAATCACAGCACTATTGATAAAAATATAAATTTTCAAATTCTAAAATTTACTATATACATCATTGGACGTATATGAACTGAAAAGAAAATCAGTCCCTCATGTAATGTGACCATGTGGCCTTGAGCAACATCTGTCCACTGCGCAATGCTTGTCAAACATTCATAATATGTCTCGGTTTTTCACAATGCTAAAAGAAAAATTTACCACTGAATATATTTTGGTCAAGCTAGTTGAGAATAACGCTGATGTACTCATCATAGAAACTGCAGTTAATGAATTCAATCCAACTGATATAAATATTGTTGTTGGTAAATAGTTGATCGGTTGGTATTACTTACATAAAAACATTTATTTTTTAAAACCAGGCGAGGCTCAACAACCATGGCAAATATTTTGAAGTTCGATTTTATCGGCTTGTCTTAAATGTAAAAATCATATTTTATTTTTACATGCCATGACTGGCTGTAATACAACCTCTGCAATTTTCCGGAGGGGAAAACAACAGCTTTTAAATAATTGGAAAAACAAGACTCAGTTACACCTGCTAAAGTTTTTGAAGATATCAGCTTTACCCCAGACACTACAATTACCCACGGAATTCGGTTTCCTCTTAGAGTATATGGAGTCCCAAAAAAGTGACTTGCATAGATAAGTTACGTTACTTATCTTTTGCAAAACTTACCCAAAATAAAAACCGTGCGGAATTAGCTTGTCATCCTTTAACCTCGTCTTCTGCTCAACAACAATTTTACTGGGTATATTACTAGGTTCAAGTGTGACTTGATAATCAACTGAACCCGGAAGAATGGGGTTGAAGGCTAACTGATAATGTATTGGAACCAATTCACACACATACACTACTTCCACCTGCACCAGAGAAGCTCCCAAATACTAATTTTTGCAACTGCAAAAAGGGGTATAATTTAAAATGCGGCTGCAAAAAAGTTGGTTTATTTTGTTCACCAGCATGCACCACTTGTCCAGGCCAGTTGCGTTCAAATGTTAAATCTTTAACAGAAGAAGATCTTTACATCAATGAGGAAACAACTGATGTATCGCCGTTTGAACATTTTTCATCAACTTAGCAAGTAAAAAAAAAAGAAGATGAAGAAAGAAAAGAAGAAGAATAAAAGAATACCTTTTATTCTACTAGGAATAAATAAAATAGAGCGTGGAGTAGGCCTACTGGGAAAACCACGTAAAAAAATACACATCAAATACACTATCTCACAGGTGGGGTAGAAACATGTGCAAATAAAACTTTAGTAAATTTTACAACCGCTTTTTCTCAGGAATGGTGAATTTAAGAAGAAAAAGTATAGGGATAATTTTTGTAGACGATTGCATGGTCTACAAAAATTATCCCTACTTTGTAAAAGCTATTTTTGTCATAAAACTAACCGTTTCGATTAAAAATCCAAAAAAACCATTTTCGCGAACTTTGACTTTGTATAAAAATCTTTGCACACATGGGATCGATGGGGACATTTACAATTTCATTATAATGGTATTCCTAAGGTTCATGTAAATTTTCAGCTTTTTGGGAATTTATGGAAGAGTGAATGTCTATTTTGATAAACTGTATAAAATAAGCTACGATTATTAGGATAAAAAACATGCAATATCTTAAAAGCAACTAAACTTTTTGTCTGCATTCTTTTTACCAAGATGGCGGACTGTACCACTAAATGTTTTTTCCTCAATTTTATTTATAAATAAAATTTTTAATAATTTCTTTAATTTTAAATTTTAAAAATTTTCATAGGCTTTCTCTATCAAAATAAAAAAAAAAACATTTTAGTGGTATATCAATACCGTCATGTAAAATAAAAAAATAAAAAATTGACATTATACAGGCAGTACAAAAAAATTTCGAAAAAAATTTTGTTACAATTACTTATAGCCTTGACCATAATTTGGGCAAACTATTCGCAATACATTTGTTTACATACTATATTTCATAAAAAATATTTGAATTGTAGAATATAAAACTTTACCGCTCTATAAGGCGGCCAACTTTCTGAAAAATCAATGCGGAACATACGACGACGACAACGGGGGAGGGGGGGGGTGAGCTAGAAGAAGTAAAATTAATGAAAATTAGGTAATAATAAACCAACATTTGATTATTTACAATCGTATTTTTCCGTTGAATGACATTTTTGAACTAGATAAGGGGTCTTGTTAAGTATATCCAAAAAGTTTTGACAACCATATTAAATTTTACAATAAGCATTGCACTTAACGTTTCAACTGTATGTGATGATTTTCCGATGTTCCTATAGCATTCATCAACGAAAATACTAGTTCTGTATGATGTGCTTTATCCATAAATTAATTAATTTACCGACATGCGGGACGCAAGAGACATATTGCGGGACAATATTGCAATGCGAGATTACAATTTTATGCAATATTAAAGAAACACCTTATATAACGGTAATCCTACACCTAAAGAACCGAGCTTTATAAAACGAAAACCGAATTAAAATTATTGTACCATAAAACAAGTAAGTGAAATGTCTGAATTTAAAACCTTTTTCATTTATGCAAGTATAACACAGAATAACCATTTAAAAAACCCATTTTTTTTCAGGCTGCTTTTATAACCAGCTGTCATTGTTGGGTTTTATATTGCGAAAATTATAGTAAATCACTTAAATTATGTATGCAAATAAAGTTAAAATAAATAAGGCAGACTAAGGCTCCTAAGCGCATATTCTATTGTACTATAGCAAACACAATGTTAACAAAGTTTATTTCTCTGCTATATCAATTAAAATTAAGTACAAACGTACTGAATATTTAAGTATTTAGACAATTACAAACTTAGTTTACAATAGCTTTGTGTGCTTAAAACACTCGGGAAGTTTCCTAATTAATTCGTGAATTAAAATCAATTGATAACAAATAAAACCGTACAAGTTAAGTCGGACTACAATATCCGGCGGTAATGCCAACAACTATCTATTAAAGTTACAGAAAGCCGTTTGAATTGTGGCAAATCTTAGGCTAACGTTATTTTAAAAAAATATTTTTTTAAAATCGTCGATTCCTTACATAAATTTTTATGACTTCATTTGCTTGTATGAAATAAATGTTTTATAAGCGCTTGTTGCACAACCCTTATAGGCATTGATCCCGGCATTAAATTTTGAAATAAAAAATACTCCATTGAAACCTTATGAGTGGATTTATTTTAGCGTTACCTACAAGTTTTTTATTTTTAAAAATTCTGATTTTTTTTTTGTTTTTGATATGGCATCAGTGGAATATGTTTAGGGCGAAGGTCAGGGCAAAAGATCCTTAATTTTTGTAGGCCTGTATAACAATAACATTTTACAATTATTTATCTAGCAACTATGCAAAAATCACCAGTTTTTTTAAATAACATAACATTATGAATTGGAGTGCAGGTCTCGCTAAATGCCCCAGTATTTTTGTAGGTCAATATATATTTTTCGATGTTTGCGTTATAAAATAATATAGGTCGAGTCAAAAAGAACGGGGTATTCTTTAAATTCCATACACGCTAAAGGTATGTTTGAAAATTAGTCTGGAATGAATTGTTAATTACAAATTATAAAATAAGTCAAATTATTTTCTACAGTTATGTTTCCAAAGTTTGCTCGTTGACTGAAAATCTGCACTATAAAACATTTAATACACAGCAAACAAGGCCCTGACACTATATGCACATGGTGGAGCAACGCAATCCTACTTTTACACATCCACATCGTTTTCCCCCCCTTTTTTTGCAGCTACATGATACTATTTTAAGTATCGACTGTGGAGCTGGTGACTTTGTGTTATATGCGGGGGATAAAAAGTTATTATTATTTTTCCAGCCCCAGTTTTTTGGGTTTAATGCGTTTTCTAGCCATAATTGAACTTGATGAAAAGTACGCATTGAATGCTGACGAGCTGCGACTGAAGATGGTGGTAGCTTTGACAATATCACTGTATTCGTCCTCAGACCAATATATTTGTTGAAGTGGATGTACCACAGCTCGTTCATACTATTTTCGCTTTGCTTAGCCCCATACAAGACAAGAATAAATCATTCCCCTGCTTCTACTACTTGCTTATAAGTGGCTTCTGAGTTATTAAAAATACTTATCGTACCTTCAAATCGTTTTTTTTTTACTAAGCAGAATAAACTGAACCTTTTCTTTATCGTAGAATGATAATGTAGTATCGCAATTACTTATTGCATGCAGAAAGAGGATCGATTTTCTGCAGTTTTTTACTACATCTCCATCAATTAAGCATCGAGTCCTCTAGATCCTCTTCTTGACAGTTCCTTGACCTTCTTTTAGCAAGAATATATTCTTGTTTAGTGGAGTAAGACTCAGTACAAGTACAAACAAATCTATATCTTGCCCAACCACTACGATATTTTCGTTTCTTTAGGCTTCTTTTATTGCAGTGTAAACAATGAGCATATCTGCGTCGGCATTAGCTGTTAATCCTCTCGTGGTTCAGTCGGTTGCTAAGCTGCAAAATAAATATTTTTTTATTTTTCATATTGCTCCAAAAGCCTGCTTTCTGCTTTCTGCTCAGTAAAAAAACCGACTTGCAAGGTACGATAAATATTTTCAGTAACCCAGATGCCACATACGAGCAACTAGTAGAAGCAGAAGAAAAAATTATTCTTGCCTTGTATGGGGCTAAGAAAAGCGAAAAAGTATAAACGAGTTATGGAACATCCACTTCAACAAATATATTGGTCTGAGGACAAATACAGTGATATTATCAAAGCTACCACCTTCTTCAGCCGCAGCTCGTCAGCATTCAATTAATTTTTCATCAAGTTCAATTATGGCGAGGAAAATAATAACTGTTTATTCCCCGTATATAACCACCAGCTCCACAGTCGATACTTAAAATAGTATCATGTAGCTGTAAAAAAAAGGGGAGGAGAAAGATGTGGATATGTAAAAGTTGGATTGCGTTGCTCCATCATGTGCATATAGTGTCAGGGCCTTACTTACTTTAACAAAACTCCAGAAGATAATAATGACGATACTGATTTGTTCAAATTATAATAAATAAAATACAAACTCATTTCTTGCAAAAAATAATAAATAATATTGTTTGCTGTGTATTAAATGTTTTATTTTTGCTGTGTGCAGATTTTTAGTCAACTTTGACGCAGCATACTTCGGAAACTATAGCCCGTATCAAAATGAATGTTAAAGCTTATTTATAGGTAACTTAGTAAATAACAATTCAGTCCTAAACTAATGTGTCCTAGCTAGTGTAGTTATTCTGAAAACTGAAAAATTCTGTAAAACAGTACACATTTCAAGGGCAGGAAGGGGAAGCCGGCTGCAGGGGAGGGCGGGAGAGTTGTGTATTTTAATGTACTTATATATAGTTATAATACAGCAGCAGTTTAAAAAATATATAAATTTTGCCGCAATAAAATCTAAAATGAATATATTATAAATACGTTATTCCACTCCTTTTGAAAGCTCTTATGTTCAGACATCAAAAGGATACCACACACACATGCAGTCCATCATGAATCTCCCACGTTATGAGGGACTAGCAGAAATAGTTTGTTTCTGGGTACATACACACATCGCATTAGTATTAAATATAGAATTAGGAAAAACATCTATCTGATGTAGGTACGTATTCAGAATTATACAATTGTTATTTGATTATATCTGCCAAACTCCCGAACAATATTATAATCTGTTGCTATATATTTTTTAAGTAATCCGTATACCTTTGACGTATTATTAAAACTATTTTAGAAAATACGAGATAGCAAGAGCAGGTTTTAAAACATAAATATAATGTTAAGGAAGCAGAATTGGAAATAGAACAATGTTTGGTACGCATTGCGTTCCCTTTCCTAAGTTGCACAAAATGTTGTATTTAAACTCAAAATATGTGGTTATTTTATCTTCACTTTTACAATACATATATGAAAATAAAAACCATTATCATCTAACATCTGAAAATGTGGGTTGCAATTAAAAAAAATGTGATTTGTCTGAACGTTGTTAACATTAGGTTTAAGCATAATCAAAAATTTTTAATACATATTTTTTCCAAAAATTGTTAGATTTAAAAAAATTGGAATATTTGTTTGTGTATGATAAAGTATGTATATTTTCACACATTTAAAAACATATTTTGCAACGTCTGAAGATCAAATGTTTCGTTCATACATTTTTCCCAAAATAAGTTAAAAAAAAACACTTTTGAGCAATATTTAAATCTTTTACCTAGATTATTTCATCAAAATATTAAATTTAACAGTTTTTTGAAGTCAATATACGACAGTCTCTATAAAGCAATATAATATAGAGACTTTAATTAAACTATACCTGGCTCATTCTCAGTTAAAACGTAAAAACGATGTCCATAATAAATATTCATGCTTCTTTTGAGAAATTAAAAAAATTACATTAGTATCTCTTAATATAACTGCTCAACTTTATGGGCAGTTAATTTCAATTAATTATTTAACTTAGTTTAATCACAATCTTACCTCAAACATGCAAAATGTCTCTTCCCTAGCCTGTCCCCAGCTAGTTTTTAAAGTAAATCACTAAATTTAAATAGACTTAAATCAATGGGAATGGTTACATTTGGTCCTAAAGTAACTTTTCTTTTTAAATAGAATATATTCACGATACATTTTGTCCCCCGAATTTTGCGTCTCCTCCCCTGGCATTCTTATAATCTAAAAAATATTGTGTTTACGATCCTGATTACTGCGATATTAATTCTAATTACTATCCATTAAACTAATAACTAACGTTGTAAAAACAATTGTTTTTAATTTTTGTCAGTCATTTTGATCCCGACATTCGTAATTATGGATGCGGTTCACTGAAATAGTCTCTTCCCTGGTCAGTTATATTTCTTAAATAATTTTTCTAAAAACCTAATTTTATTTACATATTGACTTTAAATCGTGTTTAAATTACAGATGTACATTATTTTATTTACTTACATTAAATACTTTTGAGATATTATCTACTTTCTCATGAAAAAGTCTCTCCCCTGGTTCTTTCCCCTGGCGCATAATTTGCAAAAATGTTCAGCAAAAGTTAAAATATTGATTTAAATCAGTCTTTCTCAAAGTGGGCGATAACGCCCCCTTGTGGGCGCTGGAGGCCTAGAGGGGGGCGGTAAGGGACCCAGAAAAAATTGGGGGGCGCTGATTTGATTTTGGGGGGCGATGGGTGATTTGTAACGTCAGCTACTTCATAAGTTAAAATTCAATGAAATTAAAACCTTTCACTACACAACATCCATTTATTAGTTGATATATTAAATATTTAATATTTTTAATGCGTTCACAACGCTATTTATATGTTAAGATATTTAGTAATAGGTATCAAACACTGAAATATATTCGTGTCTTCAAGTGTCGCAGGTGAGGTGCCCACCTCCGAAGACACGTGTTAAAAATATGTATATATTCTTGCGGTCAAGCAGAGCACTTGCCGAACGCGGGATTTTTTTATGTACCTAATCTAGTAAAATTAAAGAAAAAATAAAATTAAGCTTAGAATGTTTAATTATAATTCAGGTTTTGAGCAAATAAATATTGGACGATTTATTTGTGAAATTTCTGTATTTTAGTCCGTCAACGTTCGTCGGTCCGTGTTTTCGGAGTGCAGGTGCCCAAATACACAGCCGCGGCTTGCGACCGTACGGCGACTGACGTGACTAGAGGTGTGTCGTTCGCGAAGGATTCGTTCAAAAAGAACAAACGTTTTTGACCCACTTGCTGGATCGCTCTGCGATGAATAACGAACCTAGTTTTGTTTTATGTGTACTCATATTGTCGGTTCGAATCAGTTTTGGCTATATACCTATTTTTTTGACCAAAGACTTAATTTGGAGGTTCATTTGTAGGTTTTATTGATTATAGTTTTTAAAAGTTTTATTTCAAATATGTTTTTTAAAATAATAATTATACCAAAATAAAATACATGCAAATAATTTCTTTATTTAAGAAAAATATCACATTTTTGTTGAATTCATTACCGATCGAGTCCGACCGGCATCGGCATCATAATAAAGTGAATCGGTTGCGATCGAATCTTTTCAAGTGAATGCATCAAATGAATTGATTCAGTAAAAAGATTCGAACTTTCCACCTCTAGACGTGACGTTTCGCCGCATGCACGCATCTCACTCGCTCGCCCTCCGGCCACTCTGCCCGCTACCCGATACTCTTAATATTGTAAAGTTGAATTATAATTGCTCAATGTTGATAATTTTAAATAAAAGATACTCTTAATATTGTAAGTTGCAATAATAGTGCTCTCTCTGGTAGGAAAAGTGTCGTTTAGAATATAGGTTTAATTAAATTCCAGGCGAGACTAATATGTTATTAAGATTTTTAAGGTGACAAAAAAGTGGGGGGCGCTACAAAATAACTGATTTTCAAAGTGGGCGTTAGACAAAATAAGTTTGAGAACCTCTGATTTAAATAAACTATTATACTTAATTACACTCATAATTGATCAGATAAGTAAGATGAGCAGAATTTTTTTTCTTGTTTTTAAGAAGCCAGGGGAAAGACTGGATTATGTTAAACAAATACTGTTTTCTGAGGAAAAAAAAGAAAAAAATGAAAAGATGCATGTATATCATTAAATAGATTTATATTAATGTAATATAGATTCAATATATGCTTTTATTCATGTTTATGAGACTTTTTTTACAAGGTTCTTTTCCCTGGCTTTCGCTAAAATGATAAAAAAATGAAAAATTAACTGGCCACCTAGCACATCTAAGAAAACAATTTCTTTTGATAAACCTGCTAAAAATTTGGATTAAAATTTAAATATTTTTGTCGTGACGCGTTTTATCAGTAAAGTGATTACGTCTTAATTGAGAATGACCCACCTACAGTTGTTTAAGACTCTCTATTGAAGAGTTCGTAACTTGCGCGGGCATGGATATTACTTACACGTTTGAAAATTCACCCCTCCTAAAAGCTACATTTTAGGGATGCCATACCGGGAAGTCAAAGTGGGGAATAACGTTGTCTATTAGCCCCCAAAGCCTCGGCGTGGGGCCTTTGATACATGCAAAAACCCTCTCGGCTCCAGGTCTAGTAGATTTTGTCAATACCTATTAGTTTACAAACAATTAGGTTTATCCACCTAGTATAATTAATACCATTAAAAAATATTCTATAATAAATTTTGGACTGTTGACATCATTTTAATACCCACATAGGCTTAATAGACATATTTCAGAGGGATAGCAAGTAACGAATTGGTTCCCTAAGGAAGCTTACAAGGAATTCCAACCAATATTGTAGTGTGACATAGTGCGAGGTAGTATTTGGAATGTGCGAAAAAGTGAATGCGCCGTCTGCTTAAAAAAGCAGATCAGTATCTAGGGTTCAAAGTGGGTAGTAATAAACAGCCATAAGAGTTTGAATTATATTTAAAGCACGGGGAAGTAGGTAGGTTTCTAGATAGGATTAGGCTACTCTGCATTGAGTGTCAGTTTTTGTAAATCCGTGCATTATTATAAACATATAAATACAAAGACAAATAACCAAATACAAATACTTTTACGGAGACATGCACTTGTTAGCCTTTATTTTTAAACTATAGGACAGAAAGTACTACTACACTCATGAAAATATATTTTACTAAGGTTAAATATTTTTATCAATTTTTTAATGTCATTTTCTAATTTAAGGTAGTTCACTTGCGACAGTCGTAGACGAAAGTAAATCCCGGCCGTCTACAAGTCAAATCGAGATTGGGATAAACATCTTTTATCTTTGTCTCTTCCATATCATCCGCGCCAAACTCGCCCGTCTTCCTGACTAGTACCAGTACCAGATCATTATATTTTTTTCTATTTTAGTTTAATTTGTAATGCAGTATTTTGAATGGACCACAAATTAAGCGCTGTTCCAAACATGATCAAATAGACTTAACCAAAATTACAGATTCTCATTGCTTGAAAATATTATTTTTATAGGAGAATCTACACAACACATAAGGTCTATTCGTTATTCAGTAACATTTTACACCATTTTACACTTTTTGGTCCCACCTAGTCCTAAAATACACCTTCCATAAAAGCGATTACGTAAAAAAAGAATAAAATAGAGTACACAATTTCTTAATAACAAACGGACCTTTGTAAATTTTTAAAAATCATTATCTTTTTAACAAAACCATCAAAAAATTTAGAGTTTTTTTAAATTTTCTACTATTTTGATTTATCTTGCATTTGTTTTTAAAAAATATCGTAACAACCGTTTTCGAGATATTCCGAAATGAATGAATAGCTTTCATACATGACAGCTATCGACAACGTTCATTATGCACAATTTGATTGTTAAAATCTTGTTTCACACACGGTGAAAAAAATCGTTTTTTTTTTCAATTATATAAATGACACTTTTGTTAACACTATATTTTAATTTTATTTAATTCTTAAAAAAGCCCTCTTACTAGTAAACTACTTTAAAGTAAAATACGTTTTAGAACTTAGATCTACGGCAAAATATTTTTATAATTAACTATTATCGGCTTTATTAACCACGCGTCTTTGCCTTTTTTGTGCATTTCGGGTCAGTCTGTAACGTAGAATTTATTCAATACATTTTAACTCAAAGCCTTAGCATAATCTTAAATAGGTTAAAACATCCATTTTGTATTGAAATTAGGATCAAAACTTAACCAGATTATTGTATTTTATCGTAAAAGGAGGAAACGATAATTACCGCCCGTAGCTTGCTTACCTACGCTAAATCTCTACCTTGCTAGTATTGTTTCAATTACCCTAATAATGAAAATACATTGATCTTGTTAAAACAAATTATTATTATACTAATAGTTACATATACATATATTTTACACCATCAGATTAGCATAGTATAATTACTATAATATACATCTCACAGAGTAAATATGTTTTTAAAAAGTAACATAGTATCCTACAAATTAAAAAAAAATCACTTATGTATACTTCATAAAAGTAGGCCAAAACGTTTTGATTCTGTTACCCAAAAAAGGGAATAAAGAAAAATAAAATTTTTAAAAATGTAAGTATTATTAGCTAAATATATAGTATACTAGGTGAGATAGAAAATGCAACACCCAAAATTATTTATTCAATTTTGATAAAAACTTGTAAACCTATTTCCTTTCATGGAAGTATACGCTGATACAATTTTAAAGGCATTCCGAGCCGTATTTTTTTTCTTTTTGAAAATGCCTTTTTTTTCATATCGGAATCCGCACAATATGAACATGTTTACTTAATATTTAGTAAGTTTTCTGTGTTGAATCTGCTTGGTTCCATTGATTTCATTGTTGTTTCATTGCATTATCATGCCTAGAATTCGCAGGCGCGCTAATTTCTCTCAACTTTCTGAGATTGAGAGGGGTCGGATAAACGGGTTACGTGAAGCCAAATTTTTTTAGAGAAATTGCTAATCGGGTGAATCGAAACGAAGCTACTGTAATAAGATGTTGTCGAGCGTGGTTCCAAGAAGGCCAAAATCGACGAATTAGAGTTATTGGACGCCAAAGACAAACTACAGAGCGACATGATTGTTATTTGAGGCAACTAGCACTTAGAGATCGATTTTCCACAACAAGGGCAGTTGCGAACCAGTGGTTTGATGCTGTCGAAAGGGCAATAATAATGAGGACAGTTTTCATACCGTTGTTATCTTGTACTACCTTTGACCTCACAGCATCGTCGGCAACGATTGGTATGGAGTAGGGAGAGATTTAAATGGAATATGAAATGGAACTTAGTCGGGTTCAGCGATGAGTCCAGCTTCTGTTTGGGCACACATGACGGCCGAGCAAGAGTAAGAAGGAGACGACGTGAAAAACGGAACGTCCAATATTCATCGCACTGTGGGTGTTATGGTATCAAGTGCCATTGCTTACGGCAGCAGGTTACGTTTAGTGTTTATTCGAGGTAGCATAACTGTCCAACGCTATATCCACGAAGTTTTACAACCACATCTGCTTCCCTTTTTTGAAAACATTGCAAGATGCTTTTCAACAGGACAATGCACAACCTCATTCCTCACGTGTTAGTTTAGACTTTTTAGAAGCGCCCGGTGTAAATCTGCTTCAGTGGCCTTCTTGATCTCCAAACCTTTTCACCATTGAACTTGTATGGGATACGATGGAAAGAATATTTCAAAAATCACCGCTCACTCCACAAACATTGAAAGCTCTACGAAACCAAATTCAGATGGCCTGTGAAATAATACACCAAAAAGACATCGATCACCTAATCAAATCAATGCCGCGACGACTTAACGAATGTGTAGCGTACAGCGCGACACATTATTAACATTAAGGTGGAATATCTCAGCTATTATGGCGAAATTTCTAATTCAAATTTTGATCAATTTCTATTTATCAGTAGACCTAAAAATTGTAAAAGTATGCTCAACATTACATCACTCCTACTCGGTGTTGCATTTTCTATGTCACTTAGTACATTGCACAATTGCACATACAGTTTAACAGAGTATATTTTTATTAGAAACATAGTTATTTTCCCAGATGTCAAAAATATTCCAATAAACCTAGTGAAAAAAAAATCCGAATGAAAAAAGCATATTTTTTGTGTCAGGCTTAAAGCCTAATCGTAGGTGTATAAAGTGAGTTGAGAGGCAAATTATTAACATAAGACTCAATGATTGGAAGGTTTGGAGAGGATGCAAAGACATCTACCGGTAGCAGGTTACAACCTCGTAGCAGGTTACAGAGTTTAAACATTTTAGGAATAAAGAAGCGAATAAAAAACGAAGTTCGGGGTTTTTCAGATGGATGTATTATTGTATTGGGAGCTAAGAAGAAATTATACTGACTAATTCTTTAGAGCAGAAATCATGGAAATAGCTTTAAAAGAAGTACAGCTCTTAGACCTTGTCAGTAAATAAAAGGATAATTTTTTCTAATACAAGTAGAGATTAATACTGCAGACGGTTTAGTACGAAATTCGTACGACCTTTACCCACCTGCCAACCAGATAACTATTTTTTATTAAGTATAATATGTAACTAAAAATATTAGCAATGGGTTGCCTAAAAAAATATAATCAGGCTATGATTAAAACAAACTGAAAATTATTTCATACTCCTTGCATTTTGTCAATTTTTATTTTTTCGTTCTACTAATATACCCATGATTCTTTTTCTTTATTTTATTTTAAAAATATATATATTAATTTCTTTATTTTTATATTTTAAAAATTTCCAAAGGCTTAATTTATAAAATTGAAGAAAAAAAAGTGCTATTATATTAGTACTGTTCTGTAAAATAACAAAATAAGATTTGACATTATTAACATTAATATTTTGTTCACATAATATATTTGATAAGAAATAGATTTTATCCAGGTGGCAGGCGGGTGAAGGTCTTCTCTAACTAGTTCCCCTTTAGAAGAAATAAAAAATGCTAGGTGATGTGGAAGAAGTCATTTCCAAGATACGGAAACAATATACCAAACAGTCCTATTGATACATATTTATAAGGTGCACAGGGTGTAAAAAATACGTTTTGGTTTGAAAGACAAGGAAGCTGCTATAACTATCGAAACTAAGGCCCACAAGATGAAATAATTCTTTATTTTGCAGGAGTTGGCAAATTTGTTTTGCGAAAACAAACATGACTCTTTATTTGCAGATTAAAATAAATACGATTTTTTTCCAATAATTTGATAGCTAAAGGGCCTATAAAAGGGAAATAGGTATTACCCCTCGCTTATCTTTTAAATCAGGTTATATATATATATATATATATATATATATATATATATATATATATATATATATATATATATATATATATATATATATATATATATATATTATTTATTACCCACGAATATTTTATTAAAAAGTGGACTGTAAACACTTTTGTGGCTATTGCTTTCAAATAATACTATAAACAAACTATACTTCTGAAATTTCAGGAACTTATATTACTTGAAAGATTACATTTACTTGCTAAAATAACTATTAAATTTGTTTATTTTGTTAAATCGTTGGGAGGCAAGCCGAACCGTCATCTCCTTTATTTCTTTCAATTGCAAGTACCCCTCTCTGGCATGATACTATTACTAGAAGATAAAACCACTTGGCGATTTAATTTCGTACGACGTTGCGCATGACGTCACTCGACGACAACAATTCTGCTTGTCGGTTGGGAAAGCAGTGTTTTAAAGCCTTTTTTAACGTTTATTGTATTTTGGCATTATATGACTTTTTAAAAAATAAATAAATCATGCGCTTAATCCATCTAACATCTAAACAGAAATCGGAATGCCATATTAAAACTCGCCGTTTCTGGGGAAATAGTCGTCGAGTGACGTCAGGCGTGCGAGAGAGATAGGCTTATCTCATGCGCGTGGGTTTATCTTTTAGAGTAATAGTATCATGCCTCTCTGGTATCCACACACCGGGTCGCGTCACATACGCTCAAAACCGCCTTGATCGGTGGCGCCCTCACGTCGCAAACAATTCGCACCATGATGTCTTTCTAGTCCGGGAGCTTAAGCGAATTTAAAGTATATAGTCTATGTGCATAAACATATATATATATATATATATATATATATATATATATATATATATATATATATATATATATATATATATATATTAGAAAGAAGGGTACCATCCCCATCATTTCCATATTAACTTGGTGTATAAATATTTAAAATGTAAAATTACTTCAAGATAAGTAAACGAAATTAGTGAAAGAAGTGCGTTTTCCTAGAGTTTGGCCTCTAGCAACGGACCGTTTCTTTGTTTCCTAAAATACAAAACTAGATCGTAAAAGTAGTAAAAGTTACTGGAAAAAAATAAAACGATTTCCATTTTTCGCTACTTTGCCAACACTTACATACCAAATTCAACTTCTTTTATAAAATCTAAGTCTTTTCAATAAGCCCTAAGCGCTTACTTACTTACTCCGTAGCACTACAACCCAGGGTGGGTCTTGGCTGCCTTGACTATCTGCCTCCACCTGGAACGGTCATGGGTCATCTCCCTCCATCCTTGCATGCCTACTCCAAGGATAGCCAGATCTTTAATGATGTTATCTCTTCATCTGAGCCTAGGTCTTCCCAGTGGTCTTTTTCCTGGTGGTGCTTCTTCCCATACCCGTTTTATTAGGCGATCGTTTTGGCTTCTCTGCACGTGCCCTGCCCATCTTACGTCTGCCGGATTTGAGCAAGCTCAGCATTGCTTCTCATTTTATACTGGCCGGTTTCAGGATCTCGAACGGGGCCATATATAATGCGCAGAATTTTTCTTTCAAACCTTCTTAGAAGCTCTGTGTCGCGAACTGTCAGTGTCCATGTTTCACTGGCCTACGTTGCTACTGGACGTATTATTGTTTCATAAATTACAGTTTTGGCTTTTCTCGTGATAAATTTTGATTTTAGTAGCTTTTGTACTGCAAATGAGCATTTGTTTGCTTGTGTGATTCGATGCTTATCTTCTTCTTACATACTACTGTCTGCCGTTATCACTGCTCCCAGGTGTTTGAAGGTTTACACGTGCTCAAAGTTGTAGTCGCCCATTGTGATGTTCTGCCTGACTCTGTCACGGGCGGGGTTGCGGGAGACATGCATGTATTGGGTCTTTCCTTCATTTATTTGTAGCCCTATTCTCTGAGAATAACTAAAAACTATTCTTAAAAGCTACGACTAATATACTATCCGGTGTTCCCGAAGCTTGACCGATTTTTCACGGTTCAGCAACTGCTGCCAGATATTCAGACACTAAGGAAACAAAAAAACCACTTAATATTAGCGTTAAAGAATACAAAAAACATATGGAACAGGCTAAAAGCTAAAAGAAGCTGTAACAATTGTAAACAACCGAAATGTATTTAGTAAGCCTATTATCGACACTCCGGATATCTAGCAGTCTTTGCTAAACCATAAAAAGTCGGCCAAGCTTCGGTGAACAACATATAGTATATAAGTAGCTTTTAAAAATAGTATTTTAGTTATCACTTGAAAACAAACACTGAGTTTAATAATAAACCTATTAAACTACCAATATTTAATTACAAATTTCCAATTTCGATTTGACAGTGTACCTATTTCAGAATTTTATAAAAGGTTATGCCGTACGCATCCAATTAGAGGATTGGGCCAAGATTTTACGTGGATTAACATATTTTACACGTAAAGCGCAAAGGGAGGAAGTATTCTCAACGTTCGGTCGACGTGCTTTAAACTTAAAGCTCTAATTAATCTGCTAATATTGTTTCAATAAACTCGATAATGGAAATACCTTGTATCAGTAAATCCAGGCCATTAAACAGTTATAGTTAATTGTCCCACATAAATAGACTTGATAATATAATTAAGTAGGTATAATACACAGATAAAAATATCTGCTATATTCCAGAGTAATAATTTTGACTTAAAATAAGCTTAGATTTATAAATCCACAATAGCGACTAACCTTGTTTCAGAAAACAATTATTCATTTAGAAGGTGTATTTCATTTAATTGTAGGTATATAATATTTGTATAAGTATGTCAATACAGGGCCAAATAATCTGGCTTGGCTTACTATAAGACAATATACCGGGTGGTGTGTCGCCGAGCGGAACATAGGAAATTCCATGTAAATTTTAGGGAGGTTAATTATTGGCTCCCCTGTACATTTTACAGAAAAAATGAGAGATAACTTTTTAAAGAGACCAATCTGACAAAATCTCGTGCCATATTTCAAAAAATTTTAATAAGCGAATCTTGAATTATCCAATTAAATGTAATTGCAAAATTACCAAATTTCCGGTGCAGGTAAAACCAAACAGACACCAGCCACCAGCAAACAATTTCTTATAAGGCTTTGTCAAATCTGACGTACGGCCGAATACAAGAAATCTTTTTTTTTTCGTTTCATCAATCTCACAACCATTACATTCAAAGTAAAAGACACGTTAACGTTATTTTTTTATTAGACCTTTTATTTAATGTAACAATTAAGTTTAACTATTAACAATTATTACTACCTATCATTAAAAAAACAATTTTATCATACTAGAATTTAATTAAACCAATACAGTATCTGAAATATTTTCAATTAGTTTTCCCATCAAGCCTATCTGGTCCAACCAAACGTATTGTCAGTAAATTCGGGTCCAAAGCCAGCGCAATAAATAATTTTAAATGTTTAACTCAGAAGCTCAAATATAAATCCGAAAAAAGAGAGAACTGAACTCTTAATATTTTACTGTGTGGAAAAATAAAATGAAATAAAATACAATAACTTTTTTTTAAAATAAAAGAGATTTACATAAAAACATTAATTAATCAAATGTTCAAACAACCCCCATTAACTGCTAAACAATATCCCAACCGATCATAAATTCATTTTTACGTTGCTAAGTTGATATTGCGAAATTTTATTACATTCTAACGAAAAGCGTTTTTTAGCTGGTTTAGATTCTCAAGTTTCACACTTTTATAAATGACACTTTTTAAGTGACCCCACAGAAAAAAGTCATTCGGTGAAAGATCAGGTGACCTGGTTGGCCAAAGTATCCGTTACCGTGGACCAATAATATTGCCGTTAAAAGCATTTTCCAGGTACTCTCTAACCATACGGGCATTATGGGCGAGGCAACCATCCATTTGGTACCAGATCACAGTGGCGGCTCGTAGGTTAAAAGTAAGGGGTTGCAATTCTATTTGTCCCTAAAAAAAAATTAATAAATTACCACAATTAATGAAAATAGACATACAAAAACGTGGCTGTGTGGCACACAGCCACGTATGTTTTTTATAGAGCTCAGCATTAAATGTTCTGGTAAAACTCCTTTTTTTACTAGTTGTACAAATTGTTCTTTTTTTAAATGAGGAATTGACCTCCCAAGTCTTTTTATTTCCGCTTTATCAGCTAAAGATCGGCCACCAAACGGCTCTGTAATTAAACTTTGCACCAAATTCATATTATACACACAAAAGATTTCTAAAAAATGCAATTAGGCACCGAGTCATATCCAAAATAACAAATTACTTTTCAATAAATTGTAAATCGGCCTGCCAGATAAACAAAGGTTTGCATTCGAACTGCAAACCGCATGACGCTTATGAGACCCAATGCCAAGATAGGCAACTCCATATACTTACGCGTACTCGTAATGAACCCAATTGGGTTTGCATTTTGATTGCAACCATCGCATCGGCATCGGCTAATTTGGCTGTTATTTCCAGATAATATAAATACAGATGTCCGAATGAATTTAAAAAAATGTGTAACTATGTAATGATTATTATGTATTTTTTTAAATTTTATTGTAAACCTTTTTTGGGGGTTGCGCAAACCTGCAAACCTAAGGAAGAGCCGCCACTGCCAGATCATTTGATCTTACCTAACAACTTTTTCCAAGGCGGGTCCAATTTGATTTTGAAATAAGTCCAAATAGGTTTTTGCTGTCAGGTCATAGTCCATAAAAAAGGGTCCAATGATATAGTGTCCGATAATTCCCACGAATATATTTGTTTTTTGGGGATATTGTGTCCGAGTATGAACAAAGCGATGTTTATTTTCCTGGCTCCAATACCGGCAATTCTAAACATTTGGTTCATTGTTAAGGGTGAATGTACATTCATCGGTAAAACAAATATTTCTTAAAAAATTCATATCTTTATTTGCTTTTTCCATCATTTCAACACAAAATGCCATTTTTCGCTCTTCATCTCCTTTCTGCAGCTCTTGAGGTTTTTCAAATTTATACGAATAATATTCGTGTTTTTTCAAAGTGCGCAATACCGTTGTATGATGTTTATTTACCCCTTGCCCAAGAACCCTCTTACTAACCATTTTGTTTTCCTCCTTACTCAATAGAATATTAAGATTTCTGTTTTCTCTTTCTTCGGCTCTATTTTCGATATCCTGAGTTAAATATTTACAATTATTTATTACGGCACCTTTGGACTCGAACTTACTGACAATACGTTTAATAGTTGAAATGCACGGAATGGGCTTGGTGGGGAAATAAGCTGAAAACATTTTAGATACTGCTTTAAAACTGTTTCCCGCATAATGCCACTTAATTATGGATACTTTTTCGTCGATTAAATAATTCATTTTTTTTAAATACCGACTGTCACTGATTTATTGACACTTTTCCTCATGTCAGGGACAATATTCATTTTACTGGTGCCTGTTTGGTTTTACCTAAACCGAAAATTTGGTAATTTTGCAATTACATTTAATTAAATAATATAAGATTCGCTTAAAATTTTTTGAAACTTGGCACGAGGACTTGTCAGATTGGTCTCTTTAAAAAGTTTTTTTACATTTTTTCTGTAAAATGCACAGGGGAGCCAATAATTAACCTCCTTAAAATTTGCATGGGATTTCCTATATGTTCCGCTCGGCAACGCACCACCCGGTATGCTGTAATTAAAAATAGAAATTCTTTAAGGGAAATTATAAATGGGACTAAGTTAGGGGTAACTAAATTTAAAATAAGCATAATAATCACTGTAATATGTGTAATTCTTAGGTGGAATATAATTTACCTCAAATTTAGAATAGGTATTTTTAACCAAAAATTGATTTTGCTTTGATTCAAAACACGATAATATTAATTAGTTTCATATCTTAAACAAAATACAGTTCTTTCGTGCATAACTCGATTGATATAGACTAAATTATAACCAGAAAAATTTCGTCACATACTAAAATTGGTTAACTGAAATATTTTTAAAAATCTGACTCTTTTAATTTGTCATTTTTTTTAAATATTTTAGTTATATGTCCTCCACTGACCTAATAGAATGTAACCACATTTCAAAAATTCTCCTAGTTTTAGTTTTTAAGTCAAAGCTATTCCCAGAGTGACACCCTGTATCGTCAGTTACGTGTAAACGACAACAATTTTTGTTACAAAATTTTATACTATTATAATTTTTAACTTAAAACATGTGATATGATCAAGGAAGTTTAAAGGTGTATGGAAGCCCAATACTGTAGAACAAAATTGTCCAGGCGTGCAGGGCAGCGGAAATCGGGGGATTGGCCCCGCGGAGTTTGCGCAATGATTAGTAGGTCAGAGCCGGACTTCCATAATTCTTTGTTACTATCTATAAAGTTGACATCATCAAATGTCAAATTGAAGCATTCACTGTTTTTTTAATTTTTTGCACAAAATTGTTGATTATTAAACGATACTACCATAGAATATTTAAAATTATTGTGTAATATTGGATTTTATATCATCTGATATAATATGGAAAGAATAGATGGCGCCACTTTACAGCCATCTATTTAAATGGTCGATATTTTTGGGAGTTTTGTATTTTTACCAAAAATCTTTGTAAATAAATAAAAACACGATTTTTTAAAAATAAGTTTTAAACATTGTATGATAGTTTCATGTACATGTATCACCAATTTTGTGATAAAAGAAGGGTAAGATAGTGTAAATGAGTTTAATCTAATCCTAAGATTGTGGTTGTACATTAAAAAGTGAAAATTTTTATCACTGCTTTTTAGGCATATACTTTTCACTAATAACAAACATTCATGAGACAGAATAACAGTGGTTAAAAATGTTTAGTAACCTTTGGTACCTAGGTATCCATTATAACAGTAACCGTTAAATATTATGTGTCTACTGTTTAAGAAATCAAAAATCTAATTTCTTTTTAAACAAATACAGAAAAAGCAAAAAGGAACTTTAACATAAAATTGTACTTCTTTTTATTCAATTAGAGGGACCTGTATATATTAAAATTTGGCTAGTCTTCCCAGTATTTAATAATTTTGATCCTTTAAAAGAATGTACTTATTTATTAAATGAAATAAAAGTACCTAAATGTAAACCTTATTTCTTTTTAATAATCCACAGAAATACACAAACATTGTGGAAATCATCTAAAAGATAGTTAAGATTGCCTTACTTTTCTCACTGCTATTTCCTATGAAATTTTCATTTTCTATTATTCAAAATTGATATATTATTATTTATTCGGTTACCTAACGTTACGTCTCATAAGAAGCACCTAATTTAAATATAAGAAATACTTACCTAAAGTAAAAAATGCCGGGTATGTTACCCTTAGATTTGCAAGACAAAGCCATACAACCTTTAGTCATTTTGTTACGATATTATAAGTAACAAACAATAAACACAAAATTATAGTCACAATTTAATAAACACTAATCACTAAAATAAGAAAGTTTTTATCAATTCAAAAAACTTCTGCAACCACAAAATATAATCACACAAAGCAAAACAATCGAAACTAATACGGCTTTTATAAAAGTATAATGTGTTGCCTAACTACACACTGATTTATCAGTGTGTAAGTAGGCAACACATTAAATTATTTCGTGGAATTTCGTTATTGCGCAAAATCGGCGGGGCCAACTCTGACAGTTATTTTCATACTGGGCTGGACATTTTTTGATCGAATGGGCCATAGCATTGGGCTTCCATACACCTTTAAACTTCCTTGGTTATGATGTACAAAATGTCTTAACGAAAAAAGGTTTATAGTTGATAAAGACTACTCTGATTAAAATTTTAGTTTCTGGCACCACCGAAAATGTGTTTAACAAAGAAACATTTTAATTAATATTTAAAAAACTAAAGTAAATTAAAACACAGAATTTAATAAAGGATGTTGCATTACAGTTTGGTGAATCTCTTACACAATTGATTAAATCCAATAATTGTTACGTTAAAAGTTAAACAGTTTCGACCGAACGTTTATCAATATTTGTGTTAGAGCACCCAAAATATATTTAGGAAAAACACAAAAGTAACTGAAATAATATGAGTTTAAAAGTAATTTAAGAATTATATATGTTTTTTATCTTACATATCACTAGTTCTTAAAGAGATCATTTTAGTTTTCATATTTTTCTCAGCAAACCCTTTTACTTAATAGCCATATCATGGGGCTGCATAAAAAATTACTAGTCCGTTATCTTGGGCGGTCCGCCATAGTGGATGTAGACCGACGACTTAGCTAACATCCAAACTAAATGTGTGTGTATGCAAAATGTCAGGTCAATAGGTTAAGGATATAAAGCTTGTAAAAATTGCATACCACATTAATAATAACTTAGGAAAACACTTAAAACAACAGAGATAATATAAGTAAAGCGGTAAAATCAGGGGTATACAAATTGGACTGAGGCTCTGACTGAGGTCGAGCGGGGAGGACCTTTGTAAAAAGTATTTAGAGGATAGAAACAGCTTTTATAAGAATAAAAAAGACCCTGCGTATGCTTCACATTTAATAGAACATAGCCACACCATCGATGACAATTACAAAATCCTGCATTTGGCTAATAAAGGAAAAAACTATCGCTTCTGGAATCCTTGGAAGTTGATAAAATAAAAAAACACAATATAAACCAAAGGTTAATAACTCGCGATTATCAAACATTTTAAGTAAATAATTGGTAAAAGCAGATATTACAAATAAAACAAAAATCCCAAATAATTTTTCTTTCCTTTGGTTATTATTAGGTTCTATTTAGAAAAATGTAAACATTCTTAATGTGCATTTCTTAATTATTAGTTTAAATTATTAGTCTAAAGAATCTACAGTGTTACCGAAACATTGCACGTTACAAATATAATTGAAGTTTTTAAATTTAAAGATGTTTTATTAAAATCCGCGATTGTAGTGTTCCATCAAGAAACGACCAAATCAATTAAATTTGAGTATAATATAGTTAGTCATACACTCACCTCCACAAAAATCCGGCCAACTACAAACTGGCCGCACTTTTTGGCGTTCTCGCCAACTGCTCATTTAATTTTGATTATCTTTTTTCTAAATTGAAGATTGATTTTTTAGTAACGATGCTATGTCACAAATTTTTATCTGTAATTTAATCAAAGCATACATGAGTAGCAAAATGGGACGAAGTTTCTTCCCCGAAACTTGTAACACCCTGTGGGGCAGCAGCAACAGAAGCTGTTGTCCACTGAAATCACACTGTAGCCTTATCTTTTTTGAACATTTTGTTTCTTTTAATCATGGTATTATCTCTATCTTTATTGGAAATACACTGTTCTACAACGAATTGCCGGGAAAGACTTCGTCGCATTGTTGGACCATGTATACAGAGTGGCTAAACGAAAACGACCTAAGGTCCTTTTTAAGTACTGCTCATATTAAAAAAAAAAGCTCGTACCCGTATACCTCTTTTCTGAGGAAAAAACTTTTTAGTCATATGCAACAACCCTTTGACCAGGGCAAATTCCACCCCTGAAATCTTAAATAAAACTTGTACCTTGTTTAAAAGCTCTTTCGATTCTTTTTATGTACATACCTATACCTACATTAAGCTGTTTTGATTCAGTAGTTTTCGAAATATAGAGTGTTTAAAGAAAAGCAAAATATTCAATTTTTTGGTGATTAAAAGGACTTCTAAATAACAAGGATTGGACCTGTGTACTTCTATTTCAAATAAAAAATATTTAAACGCTAAGACATGATCCCTAACTGCAACACCTTGACAAGGGTGCGTTCCACCCCTAAAACCTAAGAATGAAAGAGGGACCAAGTGGCACCTTGTTTTAAAGGTGTTTTTTTCTATTCATGGACATCCCTACATTAGCTTATTTGATGCAGCGGTTTTCGATACACAAAATGTGCAAAAATAAATATGGAATTCTTTTTTTTTATTATTAAATTGTATTTTTAACATAAGGGTTTTAATAAACTTGCCTTAAACAGGATGCATTATTTTCTAATAATTGATTTACTAAAGCTCAAATTATATGTAGCTGATCTTTAAACCAAAATATTATTAATGGAGAAAAAAGGTATCGCCTCCTCGATCGGCAGATCTTCCACCACTGGATTTTTTTTGATGGGTCGGATAAAAAGTAAAATGTATGCCAGTCAATCAGTCTTTGGAAGAGTACGCGAACGCATCAGTTTCGAATGTAATCGAATTACTCCTGAAATGCTTCGAAATGTGCGATAAAGTTTCGAGCAAAATCTTCATTCCCGCATGAAAGCTAATTTCAGCTATTTTCAACATCTGTTAAATTGATATTCTTGTTTTATTATAGTGACATGAGTAGGTTATTTACTTTAACGTTCCCTTTTGTAAATAAAAATGGATTATTACCTTTAAAAATTTAAGTTCAGTCGAACCACTCTGCATATCGAAAAATGCTGCAACAAATGAGCTAAAATACGTATGTCCCTGAGAAAAAATAAAAGACCTCTAAAGAGGGGTACTACTTGGCCCCTCTTTCTTTATTAGATTTTAGGGGTGGAACGCACACTTGTTAAGGCGTTGGTTGCAGTTGGGGATCACGACTTAGCGTAAAAATGTTTTTCCTTTAAAATAAAAGTACACGAGTCCGTTGTTATTTAGCACCAAAAAATTGGATATGTTGCTTTTCTTTGAACACTCTGTATTTAACAAACCACTGAATCAAAACGGTTTATTTTAGGTATGTACATAAAGAGAATCAAAAAAACTTGTAACCAAGGTACACCCGACCCCCTTTCTATTTAAGATTTCAGGGGTGAAATCCGCCCTGGACAAGGGGATGCGAATAGAGGTTGCTGCATATGCTAAAAAAGTTTCCCCCTTGAAAACAAGGTAATCGGGTCAAAGCTTTTTTCTCAAAAATAATGAAAAGTACTCCAAAAGGACCTTCGCTCGTTTTCATTTAGCCACCCGTATGCTTTGAATAAATGCTTAATAAAAATGTCAAACACAACATCGTTACTACGAAATCAAGCTTCAATTTAAAAAAATATATTATTAAAATCAAATAGGGGTTGGCGAGGAGGTCAACTTTGAAATTGCGGCCGTTGTTTTGTGGAGGTGAGTGTATTTACGATACTGCAAGAATATACATGTTGAGGCGAATTTATTGTTATTTGAATTGTTTTACTTTCGTATTTTAATAAACTGGTTATTATTAAACTCCATGATAGCATATAAATTAGCAACTGACGTGAATATTAAATTTATTTTATTGTTCAAAAAGGTAAATAAAATATGTTTTTAATTAATATTAAATATTTTTCTATACATGCTGTAGACAAATATAACTTATGTTAACATAATTATTGTTAATTTTTAACTTAATATAGAAAATCCGACTATGTTCTTAAACAGGTGTTTAGTATTATTATAACTAGTTCAGCGCCGTAGCTACAATGGTTCCGTGGGCTCGCTGGAACCCAGGCCCGCGGCTATCGAGGGCCCGCGTAGCCAACTAACAAAAGGTTTTTTTTTAAATTTATCGTCAGAAAAAAATTTATTAAAATTAAGTAGTAAATACAAATATTAAATATTATTTACTTTTATTGACCAGAAACATTGTATTTAATTCCCATCATGCGTATTCCAAAACGTATAATCATTGCAAGTTTGCATGTTTTTCCCCTTATAGAAAAAACAGACGGAGCAATTAATTTATCCAGCACAATAATTCCGAGACTGCATTTCTGAGGTCTAAGTAAACAAACACAAAAGGCCTGAAAAAACAACGATGCCGGTTGATTTTTTTACGCCTTGGTTTGGCTTGGCAATATTCGCATTCGCAGGATCATATAATATTCGGCAACAGTGTGCCGGGCCCGGGGAAACCCAGAGTGGTGTGGTGTTATTAGAAATTGTGTTTTGTATTGTCATCGGTCCTTCTTAAACTTCGTATGTCAATAATACTGTTTGTTTTCATGTTTTATTGGTTTTATAAAATCCTCGCAGTAGCTAGTAACGTAGTGATTAGTAATTAGATAGGTACCTACTCTAATATATTAAAATGAGCAATTACAAACATTTGTCAGGTGCAAGTAAGCGAAAAAAGAGAGCTGAAATTGAAGAAAAAACCCGAAAACATCCAAAAACATACAATTTTTTAAATATAAACAGCTCATCTTCACCTAATGCTCTCTCCAGTGACAATGCTATACCCTCTACATCTGCGATTGTAAATCCAATTGATAGAGGTAAGTATTTTTGCCAATTTTTTTCAAATTTAATATTACAATGCAGTTAGCGTAGAAAAATTTTACTTACTTAGGTATATTATTTAATTATTAAATTATAAAATAGTATAATTAAAAAATTAAAATTAACCGTTAATTGGTTATCGCAGATGTTTTTTGTTAATTTAAATACATACACATATTAAGTCTATTTTATATTTTTTAAGGTGAAATTGCCTTTGAGGTTGAGCCTGAGGAAAATTCTGAAATGTCTGAGCCTGATGGGCTCAATGCTCCATGTTCAAGCAGCAAAGATAAACCCGATTCAGATATAAATATCACACATGAATCAGATGTTAATGTAAGTAGATATAGGTAAACATGATAAAATAGTCTGACAAATAGATCTGCGTATTGCGTAAGAAAAAATCATAAAATATTTTTTGTAGGAAGCTTGTATTGCCAAGACTTCCATAGCGCTATATTTATATTAAAAATTTGTGTGAATTATTTTACTGTAGCAAATCCACTTGTCCGCTTGTCCAATAAACATTAATTATACCTGTACAAATAAGCTCAGAAAAAATAAAATAAAATTTTCATAATTTCGGTTATTTCCGATTATCTTCGGAGCCGTTCGGATTTTATTATTTTTTTAAATGTCATATTATTAGGCTTAAAAATGCGCAACTTTTCTCTAATTTAACCAACCCTGTATCTCCAATAGTTACGGAGTTCCCCATGTTGAGCCACGAATTTGAGACACCCTGTACTTATATTTTATGTATATTTGTATTTTGTAGGTAACTTTTCCCACGGATAAAGCTAATTTTGGCAACATTTTATCCACCCAAGAAAAAAGATTTATCATTGATAACGAGCCTTGTCGTCCAAGGGGACCATTTCCCAAAGATAGTAAGAACAGAAGTTTTTCTTCATTTTATTATGCCGAAATATCTAAATGTGGTATTAGAACTGAAAGATGGTGGCTATGTTATTCAGCAAAATTAAACCAATGTTATTGTCAACCATGTTGGCTGTTTTCTCCACATAAGCTTGACCAAATGATTACAGGTTTTAGTGATTGGAATCATTTAAACCGCAGCATTAAAAGACATGAGACAAATATTGAACACAGTAATGCTTGTGCTATTTTTGATAAGTGGAAAACTAATAAAACAATAGATAAAGAACAAGAAGATTTGATGCGTAAGCAAATTAATAAATGGCAGCAAATACTAGAGCGGATTATTGATGTAAGTCTCACTTTAGCAACAACAAATATGCCATTTCGAGGCACAACTGAAAATTTAAACTCAAACAATCCCGGAGTGTTTTTGTCAATAATTAAGTTACTTTTAAATATGACACAGTTTTAAAAAATTCTTAGATAATCATTCTTAAATGTCAACAACCTATTTAAGTCCGCAAATCCAGAATGAATTAATAAATATATTGGGAAAAGCTGTTAAAGATAGTCTAAAAAGATCTATAGAGTCAGCTCCTTTCTTTTCAATTATTATAGACACAACCCAGGATATATCTAAAACTGGCCAGCTAACAATAAGTCTCATTTTTCGATATGTTTCTGTTGAATATGATCAAGATAAGAAACCAGTTGACATTAAAATAAAAGAGTCATTTTTAGGCTTTATTCCGATTGAAAATCAGACCTCTGAAAATCTATCGAATGAAATTATAAAAGCAATCAATGAAATTAGCGATTTTAAATGATTCTGTAAGTAATGTAAAAAAAATAAGACATTTTTTTGATTTTGTGCAAAGCTTGTATGTTTTTTTTGCACACAGTATCAAAAGATGGGCGTTACTCGAATCATTTACGAGCGAATCAAATATTTTCAACATGTTTTTCTAAAGCTCTCACAAATATTAAGTCAGTAAAAGATTTGTTAAAATTTATCATAGTTGACAATTACTCATCGAGTAGTAGCTTTACTGAAATTATAACTATGTTTTTTATATCTCACAATTCCTGTAACTGTCGCATCGGCAGAACGATCGTTCTCAAAATTAAAATTAATAAAAACTTATCTAAGAAATTCGATGAATCAAAATCGATTATCTTCTTTGGCAATGCTGTCTATTGAAAATAATGTTGCTCGCTCCATAGATTTACAGAAAATTATTAAAATTTTTGCTACTGCAAAATATAGAAAAGAAGCTTTTTAATGTACAGTATATTTATTTAGGTACTATTCATTCTGAATTCGTATCCCTCTATTTTGTTTGTTGTGTTTTGTATTTGTGTTGGCATGTTTTTAATAAAATTATGTTGTTGTTTTTTATATGTATATGTAGGTACGTATCTATGTGGGTACCTACAATTACGACTATTTCTTTATGTTTGTTATATTTTTAATAAATGCTTTTATATGTATTTAAAGACATTTATTAAAAATAAGAGTTTTATTCCATTTTTTTTAGGTATGAAAACCTTTTGGTTTTAAGTGCGAACTTAAGTAATTTTGAACATTTTGGTGGTATAGTGAGTATAGTAGGTATGAAACAAATATAAGATAAACAATAAAAATAATGTTTGAAGCCTAAAATACCTATGTATGTATATGTATAAGTTTTTGAGCATGGGCCTTTAAAATTTTAACCGTGGGCCCCCAAAATTTTAATTGTGGGCCCCCCAAATCCCGCCGGGGCCCCCAAAAATTTTTAGCTATAACCCACTAGCAGGGCCCGCAGATAGAGCTTCGAACCCAGGCCCGTTATCTTGCTGCTACAGCACTGAACTAGTTCAAAATAAATAATGTTATAAAGTGTTGAATAAAGTTATTTTATAATAGGATTGCTTACTGTAAGACTGCAGAAGTACTAAAGCTTTATTTTTTTAAACGAACATAACTAAATGTGGTACACGTATTAAAGTTAAAATTGAACTTTTTTTGGCACAAAAATTTACTTTTAGCTTCAACCGACTTCATCGAGAAAGGATCCTTTTTTTGATCTTTAAATGAAAGCTTAGGTATATTTACGATTTGAAAAGCCAAAGATCATTTTAAATACAACTGGAATAATATACAGTAAAGCGCACCGTACTGCGAACATAGGAGGCTCCTGGACAATTTTGGATGTACCCAATTCTAAAATACCAATAATAATTTTGTGGCTTGCATCTCAACTTCCGTCTCGTTTTCTCACGTGGCGCATTTTTGGTTAGGACTGGTGGGGAGTGCGGTGATAAATTCGGAAGAATTTATCTGCCCAGTTTAGTTGTGTAGTACGTTTTTATTTTCAGTAAGTGGATGCAGTGTTTATAGGCAAGTAGCAGGAGCTAGCTAGCGTCAACCGACTTCGATCTGATTTCTTATCAGTCATAAATTTAAAATTAGTTGCTTACGAGACCGCAACGTTTGCTGCTTAAAAACCAAACAGTTTTTCCTAATAAAATAAAATAATTAATGGAAAGTAGAAGATATTTTTAAGAAAATAATTTAATGTGCATTCATAGAATAAAAAAAGAAAAACTTTTTCAAGTTATCAAAGATGATCAAATAAACCACCTTCTTGAGCCAAACAATAACCAAGATTGTCATAAAAACGCCTTCCGACATGTTGGAATGTTAAGGGTAATAATCCTAAATTCCCAATTCCCAATTTGTAATTGCAATTTTTGTAGATTATTAGCCCTATTCTCCTGGAAACCATAAATTTATGATTTTAAGTGACCTCAGAGAAAAAAATCGTTGGGTGAGACCATAAAGTGAAAATATCGATTCATCAGTAAAAACAATGTTTCTTATAAAATTTTCATTGTTATTTTTCATTTCCATTACAGTTTCAAAAAATTGCCTTCGTCTAAAATGATCATCAGGGAAAATTTCATTGGTTTTTCTTACTTTGGATCGGTATCAATTTTTTTCAGCACTCTTTCCACTGATCTTCTGCTCAAATTAACCTATTGTATTAATGGAAACTGTAGGATTTTTAATAACACTTGCCACTACCATAATTTCTTTCATTTTTTTTTGTTGTTTTTTTCTGAGGCACTATCTTGTTTATGTTTTCTTGAAGTTAAACAACCAAATGTCAGAAAGTTTTTAATGACTCGGTAAATAGTGGAAATCGTGGGAGTCGGCCTGGTTAGAAATAAATTATTAAATATCCAGTTCGTAAACATCCATTATTAATAACTATTATTAAAAAAAACTTTTTGGTCGCAAATAATCGACACAGTACAACTATTGCTGTCGAGCGTTCGATACTAAAGAACTATTTCAGAAATAAACGTATTGAATTGTTTGCTGGAAAATTATTGATCGATAACCAATGCGTGCGGCGTTTTTAGGTACATCCAAAATCGTCTAGGATCGTCCTATGTTCGCAGCCCTCTGCGCTTTACTGTATAAAGTAATTAATTTAAAGATACTTTAATACAGTTGTGCAACTTCAATAAATTCATTTTTTATTTTTTTACTACTTTGTATTTTTTACTAAAAATTTAAATAAAGCCTTTTAAGGCGAATCTAAAAATGTAACACAAGTTCCATTTTTTTACCCTATTTCCTTTTCTTAGAATCGGATATTACTTATTTGGAACCTAACACAAAGGTAATACTAATCAAGTCACCTATGATAAAAAACTATTAAAAACCAAAATATACTTTCTTTATCTTGAGAGACTGCACAAAGGCTAACAGTTTACGGTAGGTACTAACGCACTGTAGGTGTCTTTAGTAAAGTAGGGCGTAGTCTATTGATACGCGACTTACGGCCGAGTGATGATCGCGTTGTTAAATTTAGCAATGGACTTAGAAATTGTTAAAAGTTAACAACGGTTAAGATTGTTTAACAAAGTGTCAGATTTTGACAGGTTGCCTACTAAAATCATTGAATAACACTGACAATGACGTTTTGTTAAACATTCTAGAACGTTGTTAACTTTTAACAATTGCTAAGTCCATCGCTAAATTTAACAACGCTATCATCACTCGGCCGTTAAAGATCTAAAGGTTAAATAATCTTAAATTCCCAGTTGTAGAAATTGACGCTTACTATGAAGAATTTAATATCGATTTTGTAATTATCTTCAAGTATTAATTTTAAAAATAATATTGTTGTTAAACAAAAGTAACCAATAAGATCTCTGAATACTTAAAACCTACAGAAATAGGGCCGGACTAGCGTATGGAATATGACCTGACCCCCTTTATCCCCCTTTAAGGCAGTCTTAAATTTTTAATAAGAAAAAGGGGCGCAAAGAGCGCCAAAACCATGATAATTTATTTATCGTCACTAAAGAAACCAAAATTAATATAGTGGCAGGAGAAATTGCTTTGGAATCAGATTCTGGTCAAAAGTCTTGAAGAAATGTAGTTATTGAAAATGTAGGCATATTTTCTGGGTTTTTAGACCTCCGTCAGCGTGGATGATTTTTTAAACGTTTCCCAAGCAGGAATGGTTGACATCTTTAGAAGGTTCATTACACTACTTGTGCAGCAGTTCATTCCATTTTTTTTCACAATAAGGAAAACCAAAATGCGAGGGGAAATTTATATATGTTACAGGCGGTTTTCCAATTAGATCTCTATCTCTCTCTCCTACTGAATGACTTAAAATGATGCAAAATTTTAAAAAAATTATTTATTTAAGTTTTAAAACATACACATATTTTATAGGCTCAAACTAAAATACCTAATATAAAAAATAGAACATATTTAAAACGTATCTTAGCAAAGGTATTGCTTTTACTATGGTAAGAGACAAATTAACAAATAAATAATAAGCATTCAATTATTGCAAAACTTAGGATTGTAGTGTTTATTGTGATAACAGCAGTTTCCAGGGTTAATTATTTTCATATTAAGCAATAAGTAATTTGATCTAGGTATATTACATTTTTTTAATTTGTTCTTGGGCAGTAAATTGTAAAGCAAACTCCAAACCGACTTTCTAGTGCAATTACAAACTGTTTTGTATTTAATAAGTTACGGTATATACAGCTTTTTTACAAAATTTATTGGAGCTATTTGCTTTCAGTGGTAAACAAACAAACATTATTTCTGAAAACATGATTTATACTTTTCGCCATTTTGTCAAGAATTTAAATAAGACAATGTAAAAAAAACTTCTAACCGAAAAGATTTGAACACCAATAACAAAATTGATCTGTTTAAACAAGTTTGCTTTGAATCGAGTGATTTTAAATCGATTTTTTTTCTACTAGTTTATTTTTATTATAAAACTATGTACCTATCTATACAGACGCGTATACATTTATACATTTTATATTTCCCTGTATACTATCTGCATATATAGGAAAATATGAACAGTATAAATGTATACGTGTCTGTATACATAGATATAGACTTATCTTGAATTGGTAACTGTTTAAAAAAGTATTTTCTATCATGTTACCACCCTACATTTTTTCATTCTTTTATACTTTTTAAATTTTATAAAGGATATGGTATACATTATTTTATTTGCACCAGTTTTTGTAGGCTTTCTACTTTTATCAAATTTGGTATTTAGAAAAAATAATTAAAAATATTAAAGTTCTAAAACCTAAAAATTCGATGGAATTTAACAGTAGAGTTTTTGATAAATATAGTTTAACTGTTAAAATTAGCACCAGAGTTGGTGGCGTTTGAATCACACACAAAACAGTTTTTTTTTATTAAAATTACTTAAGTAAAGCACAATTTAAGTATAAATAATTATTTTTATAGTTTTAATATCATCACCCTACTTCACTCTTTATACTGCGCAGTTAATATTTTTACAAAAAAAGAAAAATTGTATCCTTTAAATATTTCTTATTCGCCTGGAAAGGTCTTGTTACTCTTAAAACAGTTACTACAACTGGTAACTCAGCCTAAATCACAATAACATTTTACTTAATTCAATGTGGTATCGAAGATGGGAATTAAACCAAAAACTGTCAATTTTTAAACAAAGTCTATGAATTTTCGTAGTAGTAAGTATCAATTTAATTTTTTACACCAAAAACTGGGCTCTGAAGATAAATATTAAGTTTACCTATAACATACACAGAGAAAAACATGAACCATGATGTAGTGATTCTTTACTTAAATCCGAAAAAATGTTACATACAGAAGGAACCCTTTTTTTTGCAGAAGCCAAAAGTTAAATCTTGGACATCCATTGTCTTGTTTTGTTAATTGATACACAACGTTTTGGTCAGTATGTATCCCCAACCGTTTTCAAGTGAAAACTAAAAACTACTCTTAAAGCTGATACTTATTCATGGTAATTTAAATTCGACCCTCACCATTAGGATTTTGGAAGCAGGAGATGCGAAGATGGTTAAATTGGGGTACAGTTGCGAATGCGTGTTAAAATTCCGAATATTTCTGGAGATATTGGACAAAAACTGAAATTTAATAAAATATTTTTTTTATTCTGGCTCCATTTCAAAGCGAATTTTAAAATTATTTGCGACATTTCGTCATTCGGCCACCATTATCCATTTTATTTTTCTTATGGATGTCATATTGTATTTTTATGTAAGTAAATAGTGCTTCTTATTCTTATTTAAACAATGTATAACATAATAAATTGGTAACTCCATTTATTTTCAAAAAGTAAAAATCATCTTAGTTGGCTTTGATTCTGGCAATTTTTGTTTTGTTTTTTTTTTAGAAATGGCAGTACAAAATATGGCATGCATTTTGTTTTAGAAATATTTTGTTTTATTTGGAGATATAGATGTGGTTCTGTTGACTTAACCTTAAGCTGGAAAAAACACAAAGTTAAGAAAATAAATATTTGCTAAATTATTATACTTACATTAAAGAAAACTTTAACCACAAATACTTTACGCTATTTTTTTATTGCTTTTAAAACATTTGTTATGCTAATATTTTATTTGATGTTATAAAGTAATCATGTCACATCAATATTTTTTTTCTTTAAAATGTCCAAAATTAGAGATTAAAGGTTGGCAATGTCATCTTAGACTTCACATTTCTCGTGTTGTTGACTGATGTACCATGGTAATCTTTAAAACATGCGCGTGTTAGAAAGTTGGCTTTAAACACGCTCAGGCGTACTTTTATTGAGCAAAATAGGGTACCAATAAAAAAATATTACAGCAAGTATTTAAAAAGACAAAATAGTGAAGGGTATCACAGAAATTACAGATATTCGGCTTCCCGATTTATTGCTAAGATCCCAAATTGTAGGCCAGCCCCCCCAAAGCTAAGCATATATATTTTAAGCCAAATTTTTATGTCAGTCGTTTTAACAAAATGTTTTATATGAAGCCACAGAAATATCCCATTGTATATAAAATGTTCCTTAATACTTTTAAAATGTATTTATATTTGTTGTCTACGGGCAGATAAAAAATAAAATATAGAATTGTGCTGATTGAATTTTAAAGAATGTTGTTTTATTGTCCTATTAAATTTCAGGCGATTCTTCGAGCTCGATAATAAAAGAATATCTTTACTATCTTTTTTTTTATTTCTTGTTAATTTTTACTTTAAAAATACATGAAAAAATTTTAAAAGTAAAAAAAAATAAAAATTCAAAAGTTGTCAGCCAGTAAAATGAGGAGTCAAAAATTAAAGGGGTGTCCTGACGTGCAGGATTCCAACCCTTCTGGTTATCTTAAATAACAAACTTAAACGAATTCTTAATTAGGCTCGTAGAAGTCAAAAAAAAAATTTTACAAAATGGCGGCCGTTTGAAAAAAAAATTTACCTTTTTTAGCAGTTCCAACGTAATTGAATTTTTTAATACAAAATATTAACAAGTATTTTAAAAATACACCAACTTTTTGTCACTGCCACTCCAGGCGATGCATTTATTACTCACGTATTCTAAACAACTATAATAAATCTCGTAAACCGAAATTTTATAATTTAATTATTTATTTAATTGGATTTTTAGGTTGCAGATAATGCACATACATTCCACATAAGTGACAGAAAAATGAAAAACGAGATCTTTTAAAAAAATAGGGGTTAAGACAAGAAATGTGCAGCTTTAACGAGTCCAAATAATGTTTTAAGGTTTGAAACAGCATAATTTTAACCTCGATTTTATCTAAATAAGAGAGAATAGGACGTAAGCTATTTTTCATACCCCTTAGTGATAAAGGTGGTCCACCCCTTTTTTTGGACAATTTTTTTTATTTAAATGTTGTGTTTGTTATTGGCAGGAGAAGGTTATCATTAATCAGACGGGAAGATAGGTAGAAGGTAAACGGGTAGATGGATAAATGGGTAGATGAGTAGAGGGGTAGATGGTAGATGAAAAGATGGATAGATGGGTAGAGGGGTAGATGGGTAGATGAGTAGAGGGGTAGATGGGTAGCATTAGAATAATAAACATTGTTTTTTTTTTCTTTAACTACCAAAATACTCACTAGAAATAATTTATATGGCAAAACAACGTTTGCCCGGTCAGCTAGTACAACTATACAATATTTACATACGTTTTAAAGTAGGGTTAAAAGTCAATAAAATTTAAAAAATACATCTTGCAATATCTAAAACTATCAAAAAATTAAGAATTTGCAAAAAAGTATTAAAAAAACCGTGTTTAAATTGCGGAATACTGAATAGAGTGACAATAATTGAATAAGCATCGTTTTAATTGCACGATAGTGTTTTTCCGTGTATATTTTTAGTAAAAACTATCTTTAACAGTGTAAATGGCTCATATATACTGCTTTTGGCAGTCTACCAAAAACTTAGAATACTACAAATTATAGGTCAGTTGGCCTTAGGCAACAAAATAGTAGAGGAAAAAACTTTTGATCATGGTCTGATGGCATTCAAAAAAACTTTTTTACGAATATATTTAATAATAATTAATGTAGATGAGTAAGCAATTCATTATTTAAATAAAACAAAATACTGATACAACACCTAAAAGGTAATTTCGTTCTTGAATTCTGTTTGGTGTTTATCGCAACCTGGAATAAAAATCAGGCTACAAAAGACAGGACTTTCTCAAAAAAACTGCTTTTTCTTTGTCTGCCTTCATGATTTGCTTTTAAAAAAGATCGAACTAACTTGCGGTTTTAATTTCTTTTATTTCTACTTCTATTACAAAAATTTATTTTTAAAAGAAAGTAGTGGCCTGACAAAGAAAATATTGTTCTGTACTGCAGTTGTTTAGAACCAACCGTATAAGTTTTTGCTCTATTTTTCTCTTTATGTTTAATTAAACAGTTAGAAAATGGAAAATGTGTTTTGTACAAGGAAATATGTAGTTAAATTAAACGCAGAGTTAGATTTAAATTGTGTACTTTAAAACAATTTAGTATTTCTTCTAAATTAAAAAGAAAAACCTTATCAAAGAACATGATTAACTAAATTATTTTTTTACAAACATTGATTAATATTGTTATTATATCAGATTTAAGAAGTCATTTGGTAGTAATATTTAAGAAACAAAAATATAATAAAAAAAACTTTGAAAGACAAGAAGAAATATCAAGTACACAAAAAAGTACGTTATGTAATTTTAAATGAAGTTCGGAACAAAAATTACATTGTTAAAAGATGGTATATTGCGAAAAAATTAAATGTTTTTTACAGATCTCCATTTTTATGTTGTAAGTTTTTTATACCTCTGTTAAAAAATTGCCAGAAAAATGTGCAGATTCTTAAACTTTATATGTCACAAAATATCTTGTGGGAACAAACCAAAAAAAAGTCGTTAATTTCAAATATCCCTGTATATTTGGGACAATAAACCAAAATATTATAACTTAAATTTACCTTAATAAAGTGTCAGAAATGTATAATTTCTAAAAATATATACAAGTATGTAACGATATTAACGTTTAACGCATAATCCATATTATTTATTCGATACTGAATAAACCTGTATGTGTTAAATGTTAAATCAAAATATTTACACTAAAAACAAATATATTAAATATTATTTCGTTGGATTTGGACGAAATTTTACTCTTTTTATGCGTTTATATTGGATTTAATAAACAGTTAAGCTTAAACTTCTTAGTTATTTTTTTTTGGGCCACTCTATAGTCCTGCACAAAAATGTCCCATTTAAAAGATGTTCCTATTGATCTAAGAAACAACATACCCAAATTTTTAAAAAATCGCTCAAGAGCCAGAATCCCATGTTATGTGTGCCATGTCCTTTACAAAGATTGTTTTAAATCAAGTGATTACACACAAGCCAACTTATGACGGTGTATATGTTTGGTAAGTCATTGATTTTGGTTACCGTTATAATGAGACTAGTGTCACCTAAAAATTTTTGAGACAGGATTTTGTAGTATTGTAACTAATAGTGCAATAAAAACGTATTTCAAGTTGTTAGAGTTCAGACACTGTTTGAGCAGAGGTGAACTTTGTAATTTTTTATTGGTAGAGTTTTTTAGCTGATCACAAAAATTTAAAAAAAAAGAAAACAATTTAAAATTACATTAAATATCGATAATAACAAAACTCTATTTTAGTATTAGGTCGGTAGGTAATTAAAATGTAGAAACTTTTTTTTAGAGTCAAAATTGTTTTTTTTTACATTAAAAAAATTTAAAAGAAGTAAAGTAACTGAAACTAAAGTTTATTTGCGTGCTTTGAAGCCCATACTTATACCTAAACAAATAAATAATTTTATGAATTTAGCTATATTCTGCAGCATTGTTATTGATTCATTACTAAGATCGTGGATGATAATAAGACTACGTATTATAGCACTGAAGTCATTCTACAGCAGTATCATTTATTGACTCACTCACACTCAAACGATGTAAAAGAAAACTCTTTTGGCCCTGGATAATTATGTTAGAAAATAATCATATTAGTTTAATTCTGATACACCATCACAACACATAAGTGGCTGCCGTTGGGTCCTATGACCATCAAAGACTCCGATGCTCGAATAATATTCATCTTCCTTGCCAGACAAGGTAACCAATCTTGTAATTATTCTTAGCACCTTCCTCCTAGGATAGTGTTAGCATATTTTTGCAAACGTAAATAATTAGTGCAATTCTTTACGAAGAAAACAATCTATCACTAACATGTAGATTTATCTCCAACCGTTTTCAAGTTGAATGAACTTTAAAATCGGTTGGTAATACCTACATACCAACTGAAACTTTGTCTACCACAACAATAATTATTTCTTACTTTAATCATATTATGGCTTCAGAAATTTTATCATCTACCAGGTATTTTATTAGAAAAAAAGATGATTCGAAAATTTAACTGCCATTTTCTTTTATAACCAGCGTATTTACCGTCGAAGAACACACTACTATGCTAATATAACTAACTTTAAAATTTCTTTAAAAATGTTAGCAGTGGGGCCCACTTAACTTCTAATACGAGAAATACAAGATTATAATTTAGCTTTAACTTCTAAATTACTTTTTTTACAAAAGATAAACACTTTTGCCTAAAGACTCAAATCATTTTTGATGAAAATTATGTAATTATAAACAACTTTTAATCAAAACGAATTAACACCAAATTTGGTGATAGGGGTATAAAGGAATACATTTTTTCACAAAATCCAAAGTTCTTAATTTGCCACCTGTAGTACAGTTAGTATTATGCTTTTGTGTGAAAACCATTCATTTAAAATTGTCGTTTACGAAACTAAATAATAATAAAGTGTTTTGTTCGCTTTCTAATTAAGGCAAAATAATGTCCCATTAAACGACAACTAAGGCTTTATTGGTAAAACTACCGAAACATTAAGCAAAGTGGTCACTATTTTTAGTACAGTTACTAAACGTTTACCGCTCTCAATTTTTAAAGTGTTAAAAAGGACAATCTCACAGTTGTGTATCATTACAACTTACTGATAAACCTCACAGAGTGTTACATTTTTTTAAATCAATAACGGCCATTACATTTACTACTGCTTTCTTTTTTAAAAAACTTTGTACGAAGTGTGGGATTAGACAGCAACACAACAAATTCATTTTTCATTTTTAATACTTTGTTTTTTTAAAATGTCATTTACGATGGTTTTAGGAACCGTCAACTCACTTTCCAACCGGCGTGTACTGATACTTGGTTCTCCTTCAACTCTAAACAAAATTCCCTCTTTGTTTTCAACAGTTCGAGTTGTTCGATTACGACCCCTACCTTTAAACTTTCGTTCAAAGCTACCCGTTTCCCGAAGACGACGTTCAATACTTGCAAATGTTTGGTGATTTGGTATAGTTGTCCATATTTAACGTAATCATAAAAGATTTTAGAAGTTAAAAATAATGGTCTGAATGATGTCATAGCAACAAAAAAACATAATGAAGGCACCAGCAAACAATGTTTAGTGATAACCTCTTATTACTAATAATAAAATATCTTGCCCGAGCACCTAATTGAAAATGATTTTTTTCTGGCATAAACACTAATCCTAGCAAAATTTTGTTAGAGATGAAAAATCTTCCAAATACATTATTTTTCCAGAAAACAGTATCTGATTTGTCAGTAAGTCAATGACATAAAAAATCAGAAGACATAACTACATATGACGTCACGATTTTAATACTTTAGGTTAATTACAGCCGATAACTATGCCAACAGCAAATGTCATTTTATAGCTCAAATTCATCACCAAAAATTACTGAAATAGACTTGCACGTTATTGAAAAATTTACCGCTGTGTTCACACATCGTAGTTTGTGGTTGGGCACAGTAGGATCTTTTGGAACATGCGCTAGAGTTGCCGGTTATCGGCAACTCTTGTTGCCACCGTATGGACCGGGATCCGAAGCTAAGATGAACACAAGGCTTAACTCAAGGTGATAGCATACCGTGTTGATGAGTGTATGACATCCTGTGCCTTAAACAGGTGTCTCCAACGGTGCCTCTGAGATACAGGGCGACCTCTCAGAGTATCTAGCCTTACCGCGGTAATGCGGGGCTCTGCCGTGGTGGACTATTACTTCCCTAGCTCCCAACAGAAAGCGGACAGAACCGCTTTCATGGGAAAAAAAGTGACAAAGGTGCGCTGAACAAAACGGATAAATCCGTTTCGAGAGGTGCCACTCAAGGTCACAAGCAGAGAAAGGAGCCCCGACCGAAACGGGTGAATCCGTTTCGTAAGGTGTCCCCGAAGTCACCGGCGCCTGTTTTACGGGGAAGGGCTAATCCATCCCGAACAAACAGGTGCTTAGGAAGGGTTGCCTTAACCCAATCCATCTGGTTCCTGTAACAAGGACCTGGTAGCTACCCAGGTCACTAGACCGGGAGAGGAGGGCATGATGGATCTAATCGTCTGCTCGTCATACTCTCCAGGAGACAGGGACACTAGAACACATTGTGCTCGTGTCCGGTAGTGATACGAGTAAGAGGAGATGTAAGAACTCTGTCCCAATCTGGTATCGGATTCATTAGAAGTCCGATCCTATTGGGAGAAATATAAAAAGCTGTGAGCCACAATAGACCGAGCGGTCGCAGTGGAGGGCGTAAAAAGTCCACTTACTTTAAACCTACCTACCTACCTATTGAAAAATTTCGGAAAAAACAATATTTTTTTTTATCTTTAACGTTCTCTGCAGGCTAATTGAAGCAATTTTGGATATAGGCAAATTCGCTCAAATCGACTTATTTTGACGACCAGAGTCTGTCATCAAACGTTGTACACGTATTTTTTCGGACACCCTGTATAAACTTTTTATCGCATAACTTTACATATATAATTTATTTAAATATTAATCATAATAAAAAAAAGTTGAAAAATAAAGTTGTAGGTACGGTTGGCAGGTGCCAAACCAGGGAGCGTAAAGAATTGTTAATTAAAATATCAGAAAAAAAGATAGAAAAAAAGATTGTAAAGTTAATATTATTTTTATAATAAAATAGTTGTTAAAAATTAATAATTTAGTTATTATTTTTTTAACGTTTTAATTTTTTTAAATTTGATTTTAAGATTTCTTAATGTAGTTAAAAAATATACAAAAATAAATTAAAACATATTTAGGAAAAATCGGCGATTGCTTTTTGCCATGGGCACGTTTTAATACATATATATTTTATATAATATATGCACGTATGAATAAAAAAGCCAACTATAAAAATTAAAAAAAAAATCTGGCAGTATTGATAATTAATTTTTAACTAAATTCGTATACGTATTATTAGAGAATTAAATTCAAAATTCATAATCAATACTGCCAAACACTTTCTTATTTTTATGCGTGGCCTTTTTTCATTTTTTATATGTACTATTTTTTTACGTATCTTGAAAGTAATGCCTTTGGCCGAGCACAATTTATAACAATTATATTAACTTTCTGTATAATAGCATTTTAAAGATAAAAATAGTAATATAATAATCTTTTTTAAATATATTTAAAAAATTGTTTAAAATTAAACTGTATTAATTTTTTTTTTTATTTATTAAATAATAAATTAAAATTACCTACCTAATACATTCTGTATGGTTATTTTGTGCATTTTATATGATTTGTTATATTATAATAAAAACGTTTTGTCTTAATATGAATAATAATATCAATGCTTAAATACATTTGTTAAATTAATTTAAAAAAAAAACTATAATTTTAACTGCAAAAATTTTATAGATATTTAAAATTTATGTGTACATATTCAAAAAATATCTTCGCCTCTTTAGAATAAGTTCAAAAAGAACGTAGCGTTAAAAATTTATTTTTTTATTATACTGATAATTCAAAGGCGTAGACATGGAAGTTGAAGGGGTAATTTCACCCCAGGGTTGTAAAAATCATGATTTTAAAAAAAAATCAAAAATCGCGATTTAAAAAAAAAACATGATTTTTTTAATTTTTTTTTTGTAAATAGCACAATCGAAGTTTGTAACGTGTCCTTATTCTTAAACATTCTCCTATCTCCTAATATTTTTCGTTTTTATAAACTCTTATATTAAATATTTACCGCGAGAAAGCACTTGCACTTTCTTAAAAAATTCCTGTCAGAACACGCAGATTTACCGGTCTACATAAAGGGGAGGAACGCGGACGGGCGTCATTTCCTAGTTAAGATATGTGCGCGCGAGCATTGTTTTTACGGCTAACTGAAAATTTTGATATTGTGTAAAATATAAAATATAGTTTTTGGAATATGTCGTTTCGAAGAAGTGGTAGAAAGAAAGACCTTATCTGGCAGTTTTTCAAAGAAAAATCGGGGAAAGCGGAGGGAAAACCGGGATGTCGCGCTACATGTAAAAAATGTAATTTGGAAATGCAAGGATTGGTGGAGAGGATGAAAAAGCACTGGGAAAAATGTAAAAATGTAAATAATGAAGACATCGATACTATCGATACTATCGATACTTATAGTGACTCGTCATTCTCGTCAACGTTATCACAATCACAATCAGTTTTAACCGTAAGTACCTTTTTATTATTTGTTAATTTTTAAAAATGGTGTTGAAATATTTTTCCAATTTTCCATGTTTGGAAATTTTTAAAAACTTATTTTTACAACAATGTGATCAATGTGTTGGTTTCTGGTGCACTTTATGTGTCACAGCATTTCACAATTTTTGAAAATGCTTTGGAATTGATATGTTTTTTTAACACTAAACACTATTTGCAACAAAAAATTCTTGGATGAACAATATTTTTTGAAAAAAATACAATTTTTTTTATTTTTTATCCAAGTAACTATTAAGGTATGTAACTATGAAAACACAACACCTTTTATTTCTCAAAAAAGTGGCTCATTCAACGATTTTTTATTTTTTGCTTTAAATTAAATCGATTCTATTTGACGGGCTCTATCAAACCAAACTAGAAAAATTATAAAATTCCGTGACACATAAAGCGCACCAGACCCAATGTGTTTTCTTAGATACTTTACATACATCTATAATCTATGGACAATTGAAGCCTCATATTGTTTTTTTTTAATTGCAGGTACAACGTACTTCAAGCATAAATACGTCACAAATTCAAACTGAACAAAACTTTCAGCAAGCAAGTACGTCGCACTCAGTTTCCCCTTCAATCCCAGTAAACAAAAAAAGAAAAGAATGTAATACTGACAATACTGACATTACTGACATAACTTCTTCTGGATCTCTGATGTCTTTTGTTGGACGTACTAGTAAGCCTGCCAAAAATGAAATTGATAAGCAGATTGCCAGAGCCCTCTATGCAACTAATAGCAGTTTCATCTGCCTGGAGCAATCCGAAGTTAAGAAAGCTATAGCACTACTGCGACCTGGATATGTACCGCCCAGTCGAAACGATGTGTCAGGCAGACTGCTTAATCAAATATATACCGAAGAAAGAAGCAAATGCTTTAAGGGGTTGTCTAGAAGTAACGTTTGTCTTTCACTCGATGGATGATCTAATGTGCATAATGAACCCATAGTATGTGCAACAGTTACTGCAGAAAATGGCTCCTACTTTCCATTCGACACTGTAGATACAACTGGGCATCCACATACATCCGACTACCTAACAGAAATTGCAGCAACCCTTATAAACAAACTAAAAACCGAGTATGATTGTACAGTGAGTAGTTTCGTGACAGATAATGCAGCTAATATGTCTGCAATGCGAAATGAAATAAAGGCATCTATAAATTCAATGTAATAGCATATGGCTGTGTTACACATATACTAAATTTATTATGTAAAGATTTGGAAATCGTTGATATAAAAGAGCATGTAGTCCAAATCGTAAAGTGCTTTAGGAACAATCATTTTGCATCTGCAACATATGCCAAAGAAGGAGGCAAAAACTAGTCATACCTAGTGATGTTCGATGAAACTCGCTTGCAGACTGCTTGCAAGTATTTACCGAATCATGGCCCATACTTTTTAGAATCAGTGAAGAACACAAATAAAAGATTGACAGTATTATCAGGGAAAAAATTTCAAACATTTATTTAAAGAGAAGTGCTGAAGATTACCTCAAAATTCTTAAGCCAATTTCCATTGCCATAGATAGGTTGCAAAAGACCGACGCCACTATTTCAGATGTTGTAGAGCAATTTAAAATATTAGAATATTACTTTAAAGAAACTAATCTGACATTACATGAACTACAAAAATTTAAAAATCGATATAATATGTGTATAACTCCGTATCATTTGCTGGCATTTCTTATCGACCCAACGAAAACACAAAGTTTGACATATACTGAAAAAAATATTGCATTACAAACTGCAAAAGAACTGTATCCAGATAGTGGTTTATTACCACTAATCATCAAGTTTCTTGCCAAATCAGAGCCTTTTAACGATATTATGTTTCAAGATGATATCCTGAAAAGCATAAAACCTATTGACTAGTGGAAATCACAACGAAACACAGATATTATCGAAAAAGAACTTCCCATAGTTACACAACTGCTCTGTGCAGCTGCTTTGTCTGCATCAGTAGAGAGGATATTCTCAACATTTGGTTTAGTGCACTCTAAACTACGCAATCGATTAGGTACTGAAAAAGCTGCCAAACTAGTGTTTCTTTACAAATATTACAATTAAATTTGTTTTTGTTTTGAATATTTTCTGCAATAATACTTCTATCTATGTGTTCTTGTGTTCTTGTAATAAATTAATTTACTATACTAACGTAATTTATTTTTGTTTCGATTTTTCTTCATAACCCAAATTATTTTTTTTATAATTTTTATTTTTGATTTTAATCATGATTTAAATTTAAAAAAATCAAGTGATTTAAATCGTGATTAAAATCAATTGATTTAAATCCTTGCAACCCTGAATAGGCCATTGACCTTGGTCCTTCTATCTTTAAAACTTAAAATGTTTACAGTACATAACAATAGGTTTGTTCCAACACATCAAAAAACCGTCACCGAACGATCACGCTCATGCGCAGTGATTAAATTGGGACGCATTTTAATCACTGCGCATGAGCGTGATCGTTCGGGCACGGTTTTTGAACGGTTTCTGGCGCTGTTGGAACAAACCTAATATTGATTAATGTAAAAGAAGTGAATCAGGTACTTTTGCAAATAAACAAAAGTTTCAATTTATGGCTAGGTATGATTTGAATCACTGTTGACTTCATCAGCCAGATGACTTCTTGGTTTCTGTTTCTACAAATTTAAGTTAAAATTGCAATATTACTGGGTTTTTTATCATTTTTTTCCCAATACTCTATTTTTTCTTGGATCCTGATTACAGTTTTACTCTTGCATGCTGGTAATTATTTAATAAATTAAACAGTTGAGGATTTTCCTGCATGTTTGTTTATATTTGTGCAGCTCTCAGTGTTTTTACAGGTTAGTGTACGAAAGTGCTTAGCTCTTGACATTATTTTTTTCATAGCCATTGCCATAGCCTAGATATTTTGCTGGATGTTTTATGATATAGGTTTGGTTTTTTTACTATACCATGTAATTTATTTTATTATAGGATCTCAATACAGGTGACTGGAGGCTCATCAGCAGCCGTAGTGAGAAACAGGGCATCACCCTTGTAGTAGCTACGGATGAACACGCCCTGAAGGAATTGGGCAAGAGGGGCTACCAAGCCTTTCTGGGCCTAAACCCAATCACCTTCAGAGTGACCAAAACACGCAAACAGGAGTCTGCAGGAACTGCGGGTGCTTCAAGCAAACCTGCAACATAACAGGGCAGCCACGGCTGTCCTATGCAGGCTCCTATCTCGTGGAGACGCGGACATAGCCCTCATACAAGAACCTTGGCTTTTTAAAGGAAAAGTTGGGGGCTTAGGCGAAGCCGGAGGTAAGTTAATATATGACTCCAACTCTGGTAATGTCAGATCCTGCATATTTATTAAGAAGGAATTACATGCCTTAAAGCTGACTGAATTCTGTTCTAGGGACCAGGCGGCGGTAAGGCTGAAATACATCATGGAAGGTGTATGGACTGAAGCTGTCCTCGCTTCAACCTACCTTCCATATGATGCAATCGATCCACCCCCTTCTGAGGAACTCCGCCAGTTGGAGCAATTTTGTAGGCGCTCTAACCTACAGCTCATTACTGGGGTGGATGCCAATGCACACCACACTGCTTGGGGAAGCAGTGATATCAACAGGAGAGGTGAGTACCTTTTAGACTTTATTATTTCTGAAAATTTAGAGGTATTAAATAGGGGGAATGAACCTACTTTTGTGACTAGAGCCCGTAAAGAGGTAATCGACGTTACTTTGGCATCTCCGCGTATACGATCCCAGGTAACTCGGTGGTATGTATCTGAGGAACCGTCGCTGTCTGATCACAGGCACATCTTCCTGGCGATCTCTGCATTTCAGAGGCCAATTCAAATTCAAATTCAAATTCAAAATTTATTCATGTCAATATACAAATTGCATTTACACACGTCAACATTGTTAAAGCAATATCATAAAAACTTATCCTAAACAAATTAAAAAAATATATAATAACAAACATGATTTTTAAACAAACAAGATTAATATACTTATAATAATTAAAAAATATATATATGCACAGTACATTTAAAAGTTCACAAAACAAATCCTAATTAAAGATAAAATTGTCAAAATTATACCCGAGGTATTCCTGTATTGAATAAAAAGCATTCTCAATTAGTATCTGCTTAACTGTTATATCAAATTTATTTTCAGGCAATGTTCTTATACATTCAGACAATACATTAAAAAAAAATTATTGCCCAATAACCTGGTCCAGTTTGACACCTTCTCAAACGCCAATACGCTGGTACAATGTTTTGTTTATGCCTGGTGTCATACCCATGCATCTCCTCATGACTTGTATACAGGTTAATATTCTTCTTTAGAAAACGAAGATTTTCCAGAATGTACTGGGATGGCACAGTGAGGATTCTAAACCTCCTATAAGCCTGACGACAGTCATCCCTAAAACCCAGATTTGCAAGGACCCTCAGAGCTTTCCTTTATAAACCAAATACTCGGTGTGTGTCAGCTGCATGACCCCAGACAAGAATAGAATATGAAAGATGCGAGTGGAACAGAGAGTGATAAGCAGTATGTAAAGTCCCTGGTGAGACGCACCTTGAAAGGTTTCTCAAAATAAAGAGGCTTTTGTTCAGTTTTCTACACACGTTGTTAATGTGTGAGCCCCATTGAAGCCTTGGGTCCAAGGAAACACCCAGAAATCCAATCTCCCTCACACCCCCATTCAGATCACCCACATCCCTCAATGCAAAAATCACCTGGTTTGTTTTATTGTTGTTCAAAACCAACCGATTTGCAGCAAACCATTGCTCAGTTCTGCCCCGCGCCTCTGTGGAACCCTCAAGCACCCCTTCAATATTGTCAGCTGCGAAGGCTACCGTAGTGTCATCAGCAAAGAGTGTATACTTAGCCTGTTGTTGAATGTTTGGAAGATCATTTATGTAAATTAAAAATAAAATTGGACCCAGTACTGATCCTTGCGGTACTCCAATATTTAATACACTCTCCGCCGACGACACCCCGTCAACCCTCACAACCTGCACCCTATCCTTCAAATATGATTTAATGAGTTCGACACTCTCTGAGCAAAACTTATACTTTTCAAGTTTCTGCAAGAGGATTCCATGGTTAACAAGGTCAAAAGCCTTGCTCAAGTCGCAAAAAAGGACCGAGCTAAATTGCAGCCTATGAAAAGACTCAATAATAGACGACACAAGATTTAAAATGCCTAAAACTGTATTTTTATCTTTGCGAAAACCAAACTGACACTGAGAAAAAATATTGTTAATTTCAAAAAATCTACTACCTGTAGTGCCATGCACTTTTCAACAATGTTCGAAATAATGGGAAGCAGTGAGATTGGTCGATAATTTTCTGGCAAATTTAAATCCCCTTTCTTAAAAATTGGACGAATTATGGCTTTTTTAAGAACCGAAGGAAAAATACTTTTTTTGATGCATATATTTATAAGCTTAGTAAGTGGTATTATTATAATATTTTTTATTGTTTTAATTAACTTTACATTTAGTCCAATGTTGTCACGGCTGTTAATGGGGGAGTACCGTGATCCGAGGAGCACGGACTGGGAGAAATACAAGGAAACTTTGACCATCAACTGCAGTAACGTCAAAACCAGCATTAGGAACACTACTGACATAGAGCTTGCTTCCTGTGAACTACTGGAGGCTATTACAAACTCTTATCAGAACAACTGTCCTCTAGTAAAGCAAACCGCTAGGAAAAAGTCTACCTGGTGGAATAACGAACTACTGGAGCTAAGGAAAAAAACCCGCAGACTGTTCAACAGAGCGAAGAAAACGGGTGATTGGGATGAATATCAATCTGCACTCACCGAATACAAAAACGGGTCCGAACTAAACTGGATTCATGGAGGAAATACTGCCAGGAGGTTGAAAATACCAGCACGGCAGCCAGACTCCAAAAAATCCTGTCTAAAGATCCGGTCAATCCTGTTGGCACTCTAAAAAACCAGATGGAACCTACTCTGAAACTGGCAGGGAAACATTGGAGATTTTGCTCCAAACACATCTACCAGGATCAAGAGAAACTCAACTTAATGAGACCTACCCAGACGTCAATGTTCCGAATATTCAGCCCACAAGAAGCGACTGGGAAGTAGCAAAGGAAGTCATAACCTACGAAAAAATCGAGTGGGCAATTGAATCATTTGAAGCCTACAAAGCACCTGGACCTGATGGGATAATCCCAGCACTACTACAGCAGGAAAGCAAACCCTAGTTCCACTGCTTTGCAAACTCTTCCGCAAGCCTAGCTACGAGCTATTTGCCCAATGCATGGAAGCAGACTAAAATGGTTTTCATTCCAAAGCCGGGTAAGGGATTGCTCCCAGGCAAAGGGACTTAGACCAATTACATTGTCGTCTTTTATGATAAAAACAATGGAAAAACTGATCGACAGGTATGTCAGGGAAAATCTCTGACAGAGAGGCCACTCCACAAAAACCAACATGCCTATCAGTCAGAAAAATCATGCGAATCTGCTCATCATCAACTGGTGACCAGATTAGAACTCGCAATGAACAACAAGGAAATCCGCACTTGCTGCATTTCTTGACATTGAGGGCGCTTTTGATCGAACCTCCTTCAACTCAATGGCCGCGGCTTTTGCCAGCATAATGTTAACGACACCATTTGTAGGTGGATAAACAACATGTTACTTGGCAGACGAGCGCAAGCAACGTTATTCAGCGAAACAATGGAGGTGTCAGTGGTCAAAGGATGCCCACAGGAGGGGTTCTATCCCCACTACTGTGGGATATGGTTGTTGACGAACTCCTGGTGGAACTGAATAATAATGGCTTCTATACCCAGGGGTATGCGGATGACATCACTATACTTGTCGTGGGAAGCATAACAAAACAACCTCGGAGCTTATGCAAAGGGCACTGAGAATTGTGGAGGGATGGTGCAACAAGGAAAACCTTACTGTTAATCCTGGCAAAACTGCGCTAATACCCTTCACTAAACGAAGGAAGCTGGATGATTTAATATCTCCTCACTTCTTCGGAACCACACTGGCTATGTTCAGGAGGTAAAGTACCTTGGATTAACCTGGATTCTAAGCTAACCTGGAATCCACATATGCAGAATGTGATTAATAAGGGCAAAATGGCTCTAATGGCTACCAAAAGAGCTGTGGGAAGAATTGGGATTTCAGCCACCATAGTGCACTGGTTGTACACTGCTGTGGTAAGACCCATGATAACCTACGGTTCAACTATCTGGTGGCCAAAAATAGAACAGAGAAAAGCAGAGCTGGAGTTATCCAAACTCCAGCGACTAGCATGTCTCTGTATAACGGAGCTATTAGAAGCACTCCAACTGCAGCCATGGAAACCCTACTAAGCCTCCCCCTCTTTGGGATAATTATTAAGGCGGAGGCGAGGATTGGGGCATACAGGCTGAAATGTAATGGCAACTGGTGCTCTGGGCCTGCCCTAGGACACACCAGAATAACGAGCAGTATCACAAACCCAATATTTGAGATGAGCAGTGATACAATGCCAAAACGGATAAATACACACAGACCATACAAAACCCAGCTTACCTGGGGCAGTAGTGAGCGATCTCCTGGTCAGTCTCGGAATTTGGTTTGGTATACCGATGGATCCAAGACTGACAATGGAGCCGGCCCAGGAATACATGGTATGACCCCCAGGTTTAATGCTTATGCTTCCCTGGGGAAATATGCCACTATTTTCCAGGCGGAAATATATGCCATTGAACTTTGTCTGCGAGAGAACTTGAGGAGGAGATATAAGGGCAGGGACATTACTATCTTCTCTGATAGTCAAGCGGCCATAAAAGCTTTGGCATCCCAACAAGTCAACTCAAGGTTGGTTTGGAACTGTCTGCAATGCCTTCTAAACCTGGCTAACCACAACAAAGTTACACTTTCCTGGGTGCCAGGACACAGGGGAATACAGGGCAATGAAAATGCAGACTCCCTGGCCAGGCGAGGCTCCGCAGCAATGTTTGTGGGTCCTGAACCTGTTTTTGGAATACCAAAGCCTCGGTTCGTGGCTACATGACTCGGTGGATTCAAACACAACATCAGTCATACTGGAACCACATTCCAAGGCAAAATCACAGTAAACAATTTTGGGACTCACCATCGAAACATTGACAAGTAATTCTAAAACTAAATAGGAATCAGATTAGAATAGTGACAGGATTAATAACCGGCACTGCACCCCAAGAAAACATATGCACACTATGGGCATCTATAGAGAAGAACCCATTTGAGACTATGGCGAAAGGAAGAGACACCCCTCACATCATATATGAGTGCCCCCCATACGGGAGAACAAATAAAAACCTCATGGTGGACACTAACCACCGGAGGTGGAGCCAGAAAAAAAAAGAAAAGGGCTACTACACCGTCTAAGGTGTAAACCCTTTTTTAACTGAAACAAATACACAAGAGATACAAAAGCCCTGTAGGCTGCAGTGTCGAGGCGGACAAAACCTCAACTTGTGTATTTATTTTATCAATCAATCAATCAATCAATTTATTTTATATTTTGTATAGTTTAAGGATCAATTAGAAGAAAGTAATCATTAAAATAAGATAATGATAAATTTAATTTAAACTGTTAGGGACTGACAGTGACAATATTTGATTAGTTATTTTTGAACCAGTTATACGGGGTGTTAAGTTAAGTGCCTATTAAAGTTCTGAAACCCAAAAAAAATAAACTTTTAAATTTTAAGTAGTTTCCAACAAACCCAAAAAATAGCAACATTGTTCAAAAAAATTTTTTTTTATTGCATATTAGAAAAAAAATTTTTTAAGGTTTTTTTAATATCTTAATATCCTATATTCCATTTTGAAAAATAATTTATTACCTTTTTTTTAAGGAACACCCCTTTAAAAAAATTTTAAATTTTCCGAGCTGGATAATTTTTTGGGGAAATGCAGGGGTTTAAAAATCTCATGTTTTTATAGCAATAAAAATTTTTTAAAAAATTTCCTTTTTTTCCCTATAAAATATTTAAAAATTTTTTTTTAAATAAAAACCCCCTTTTTTTCCAAATAGACCAATAATTTACCTAAAAAGCCATACATTTTTTTAACCTTTCCCCCGTTTTTTAAATACAAGCAAATTTTAAATTTTTTTTAACATTAAATCGTTATTATTTAAAAAAAATATATAATTTTTAATTATATGTCAAATAGTTGTCGGGGGTAATTTAAAATAAAAAATTTCATGGCCTACCTAGGTAAATTATAAATTAGACCGGGGGTTTATTGTGGATTGTTTTTAAAAAACAGAAAATTAAAATTGTTATTTTTAAAAAAAGGGGGCAGATGGGATACAAAATATGGACTTTTGGGAGGAAAATTTTTGGTTTTTTTTAAAAAAGGGATAAAATACAGTATGATGTATTTAAAAAAAAAGTTTTTATCATTATTTAAATTTTTAAAATGCAATTTTTTTGGGACACTTGGGATATATTGGTATAATAGCATGTAGATCATTAAATACATGCATTGTCAACCCCAAAAATTTCTAGTATCCAGCGGGGTTGGCACAAAAAAATTAACCTTTTTTTAATGGTGATGTTCCTTAAAAAACCAATAATTATATTTTTTTTTAAAAACGGTAAGATATAGGTATAGGAAGGTGTTAACAAAACTTACTTGGAATTTTGTGTAAAAATTTGAAAAAAAAAAAATAGGGTGTTCTATATAAAAACACAATGTTGCCATTATTTTGGGGTTTGATCGGAAAAACCCCCGCCTTCCAAAAATATTTTTAAAAAGGGAAATTTTTGAATACGGTTTTCTTCTATTTTTGGATTATATGGAAAATTTTTTATATAGTCATATTCCAGTGTCCTTAGGGATTGAAAATATCCGGGGAGAAAAATTTTGTGTTTTTGATTTTTTATTTTAATTTAAAAAATTTAAAAAAATTTCCATTGATTTTCTCCATTTAAAAATCCCCATTATGACAAGGAACGTCAGGGAGTTTGGGGCCCAAAGGGGGGCTTTTCGAATACGTTCCCGCTTTTTCCGAAATATAATTAAAAAAAAAACCCTTTTAAATAACCAGAATTAACCATGACCAACTGTTTAGACAAATTCAAGACCCCCAGTCGGTATGGTTATTTTTTTTAAAAACAGCTTTTTTTTTATCCCAATTAAAATTTTTGACAGAACCAGAATATAAAAAAATTTAGGCCAAAAAATTTTTAAGTCTGGCAACACTGTTGATACTTATTTTTAATTTGACAATGTAGAAAGAATGTGTTATCAGATTTGGGTTTATTTCAAAAATATTTTTTTTAAATTTAAATTAAAAGTTTTTTTTCGCGATTTTCTGCGATTTTGTCAAAAAGATTTCTGTTTCTGTGTGTTATGTTTAATAAATAATTATCAATTTATACTTTTTCCCCCCCCAGCACTCAAATTCACCCCAAGATCCAGTAAGTTTTTTTGGTTGAAAAAAAAAAATTAAAAAAAAATTTTTTCTTCCCTAGTATTTTTTTTCCAAAGGATACTTAAATGTAATTTTTTAAAAAAAATTTATAAAACCAAAAAAAAGCAAAAAACCGTATATCAATTGTTACCTTAAAATGTAGCTTATCACCTGTTATGGCCACATGCCAATTTTTAAAAAAAAAAACATTTTTTTTTTCCCCGAATTTTTTAAAAGGGCATCAACGTTAATCACCCTGTATACCTATTTAGTTTTTTTCCAAAAGAAAAAAAAATTTTAAAATTTTATTGAAATTATTTTCATCAAACCCTTTTCTCAACTTATATAAAAAAAAAAAACAAATTTTTTTTATTGAGTTAGAATGTTACCCAGCTTTTCAAAAAAAAAACCGGATCAGGTATACCCCTTTCCCTTTTTTAAATATTTTTTTTTTTTTCCAGTTTCAACCTGATAATAGGTGGTTGGGGACTGATGGGGAGGGCATAAAAATCTTTTTTAAAAGGCCCAATCGGCTTAAATCCCGCGGGTTTCGAAGAGTTTTCCCCCCCTGCCCTCTACGAACACCCCCCTCCGCCGCCAGACCCCGATCACGACCACCACGATCCCGGGGTTCTGGATTTTTCTTCGGTCTCTACTAAAAAAAAACTCAAAATAGGAAAAAATTGTAAAAAAAGGGGAAAAAACTGTGATCAATAAATTTTTAATTTTTTCGTTTAACGATAATAAAAATAAAGGTATGTAACAAACTATAGTTTTAATCTAAATCCTACAAAAAAAAAACACTTTTAGGATTTTCTTTCATCTTTTTAATCTGCCCTTGACTTTTCCAAGATTTTATTCCCCCCATACAACTAAATAACTTTTACCGTCTTCCAGCCCTTTATCTCATGATTTTATTAATATGAAGCCTTTACTTTTTTTTTAACTTTTATAGTAGCACTGCAAAAAAGGCAAAAAACAAAAAATAAGCAAAATATGGAGGCCAGACAGACGAAGGACGCATGTTTGGGGAAAGGGTATTGATCTTTAAACTAGAGATGGGCGATAACTATCGATGTTTTTTTTGGGGCTTGGCAAGGAGCTAAAAACCCCCCACAGTAGGCAGTTCCGGCATTTAATAAGCCATATAAATAGGCAGTAGACAAGCAGTTTGAGTAGTTTTTTGCTGTGTCTGGCAGTAACAAGCAGTAAAGGGGAGTCAGGGGCAAGGTGCAGAAACCCCCCCTTTTTCTTCAATCAAGAAAACTATTCCGGCAGAAAATGTTGGCAATAAATTAAGAGTAAGCGCCGTAATCTGTAGTAAAAAAATTTATGCCCGATTTTATAAACAGGTGTTAACTTTAATCTGAGGGGGTTTAAACTTTGGATTAGTACGAAGATGACTCGTTTTATAAAAAACCCCCGGGAGGTGTTAACTCTACCCCCCCGTTCTAGCCGGGGTAACTCGAGAATCCGGTGTTAGGGTCATGCGCAAAATGGTCATCAGAGCTGCGATTTTTTTAAAAAAATAAAAAGAATGTCAAAATAGGGATCACATGTCTTTGTTGCCCTTAAAGATAACTTATAAGTTTGTCACTGTTTTTAAAAAAATAGAGAAAAGGCGATACTATTACTCTAAAAAAATAAACCCCGCGCATGAGATAAGCCTATCTCTCTCGCACGCCTGACGTCACTCGACGACTATTTCCCCCCAAAAGGCGAGTTTTAATATGGTTTTGATTTCTGTTTAGATGTTAGATGGATTAAGCGCATGATTTATTTATTTTTTAAACGTCATATAAACCCAAAAAAAATAAACGTTAAAAAAAAAGGGGGTTTAAAAAACTGCTTTCCCCCAAACCCCCCCAAACAGAATTGTTGTCGTCCAGTGACGTCATGTTTTAAAAACACGAAATTAAATCGCCAAGTGGTTTTATCTTCTAGTAATAGTATTATCATGGAGAAAAAGGGGGAAAAACAAAAAACTATCTTACAGAATCGGGCCCCAGGGCATTTTTTAAGGGGTTTTTTTTTGACAAATCAAAAGTGTTTGAAGTGTCTTTGAACTTTGTTATGCTTCTTAATTTTAATATAAGGGGGTTTTTGGTACGTACAACCCCCCCAAAAATATATTACAAAGATTTTTTTATTTCTTCATCTATACAAAAAAAAAAACCGTAAATATTTCCAAATTTCAAAAGTAGGGGGTTTTAAAAAAACGATAATTCTTCTTTTTCCTCTTTTTTTTTATGACCAAATCAACGATTTTGCT